>VDFB02031159.1:0-20066 GCA_007258455.2 Sequoia sempervirens | reverse complement strand
CCCCTATATTTTTCAAACTTTGGCATTTCAAAATGTTTAGGAAAGGGGATCGATGAGATGGAGGGATTGAATGGATACGGGCATATGTCTTCGAATTTGAATGATTGTTTGCTAGCCCTAGATTGAAGATCCTTCAAAGCGGCTTTGATTTCCAACAGATCTAAGTTGACCAGTGGTGGGTTGGGGGGATGTTAATGATAGGATGATAAAGGATCTTACTGAGTGAGCATCGGATTGTTGAAGTACGAATTTTGATAGTTGGATGATGACATGTCTTGTTGGTAAATCAAGGGATTTTGTTGATCGGGGGCTGTTGTTGTCGGGTATAGTACATATTTGTTTGATAAAAGTGTGGGGTAAGCTATTGAGGAGCTTGGATGGGATATTGCAGAGTGGTTTGTTGGTGTTGAAGGTACTATTGTGATTGTTGGGAGGCCACATAAGGTGGTTGTAGATGAAATTGCTACTGATTATGATAGTAGTAGTGTTGAGGGGCTTATTATTGTGATGTCAATTGTTGTGTGGGCTGAGATGGGATGTTGTGTTGTGATTGAGCCTACAGACGTAAAATGGATGTGAGAAAGGGGCTATGGTCTGAGCGATAGGTCAAGATGGAGTGCCTTGTGGTTGGTAGGGTGGTTGTTGTGAAGAGACCAAAGCGTTATGTATGGGTTGTTGCTGATGAGATGGATGAGATAACATATAAGCGTTTTGTAAAGGGGGTTGTTGGGTACCACCCGAAACATTTAGTTGGGATGTGCCTTGTGGAGATAATTGAGGTGGAAGATTGGATTGATGAAGCTATTGAGATGTGTATGAAGGGGATGGTGGAGTTGCAGCCACAGGAGGTGGAAGCAATGCAGTAAAGGGGGTGCCCCCAGTGTTGACAGTAGGCTGATTTGAAAGAGTTGGTGTTGTTAGCGTTAATGGTGCATTTTGTGGAAAATTTTGTGGAATACCATAGGCGAAAGGATTATTGGGATCAGGCACTTGAGGACCCCCCATAACTGAGATTGGAGCATGTGGGGGGTGGTTAACATGGTAAAGAGCAACATTTCCAAATTCAGGTTGATGACAACCCTCAACTAGAGGAACATTGGGGATGTATGAACCCTCTGGTGTATTTTGTGAATGTTGGGGTACGTTACATGTGGAGCTCCTATATTTGGATAAGTCAACACCCGAGGGAGGTTTGACACCCTTCTCAATTAGGTGGGACAAAATTTCCTCCCCATGTTTTTTAAATAGATGGTCAGTCATTTGTACATTGGTGGGATTACTAAAATGTTCCTCAAGCATGAGTTCAGGTTGATTAGCCATACTCTCTTCACCGTGTGGTGAGTTGTTCTGATTTTCGGTGTTGGAGTGCGATGAAGTACCATTATGAAGATCTTGGGGGATGTTGTTAGGATCTTGAGCGATATTTGTACCATTAGTGGGATTTGTATTGTTATTAAGGTTTTGAGACATGTTCGCTTGGGAATTTTGACCTTGTTGTTGTGCCATTTGTTTCTTAACCTGTGACCTATTTTGAACGGGCATGCAAGTGTGCTATGGGTGGATTATAAAGATGTTTTTGATGAATGATTCGATTGTGATGGGATTTAGATCAGATTTTGTTGGATTGGATTGGATTTTGGTCGGGTTATATTTTGATTGGATAGATTGGATTGGATTGTATTTTGACTAGATTTGATTTGATTTTGATTGTATTAGATTTGATTTTGATTAGACTGGATTGGATCGGATTATGTTTGTTGAACGGATGTGGTTTGATTGATTGGATAATTTGGCCAAATGATTGGGTTTACAGATTTGGATGATTGAATGGGTATGATTGGATGATGAAAGATGTGAGAGACCCTGAGTTTAATCAAAGAAAGTTACCCTTAGTGACCTAGGGCATTGATTGATTAAGTGGATGATCACGACACTAAATCCACCTCAAGATAGAAATGGATTGATTTGTGTCGAGGATGATAACTTACGACACCGAATTTTACCTCAAGATGGAAGTAAATTGATTTGGGGTCAAAGTTAACAACTAATAATAAAATTCAAGTGATAAGGTCAATTTGGGTAACCACTTTGTGACACAAGGTTAAGGCGATTTGATTATGGGTTGCGTTTATGAGATACAGGTTTGGTGGTATAAATGGTAAAATTTTGATGTTCACTAATTGATGATATGGGCTTTGAATGGGTTGTGGGAAAATGTAAAATGAGCGAATGGGATTGAGGATGTTTGTGGAGAACAAATGGGGATTTAGAATGGTTAAACGAAGGTTTGTAATTATAAAATGGAGGTTTGAGATGATGAAATGGAGGTTTAGAATGATAAAATGGAGGTTTTGGGATGATGAGAAAAAGGTTGGGAATGATTAAAAGATGGTTCAGAGGCTAAATGGATCCAAATGGGGCGATTTCAGCTATTCAAGAGGAAAATTCGTCCCTTTGTAGTAAATCAGGGGTGCAGTCACCCTTCTACGGTAAAAAAGGGGCACAGTCACCCTTTTGTGGGAAATCAGGGGCGTAGTCACCCTTCTACGGTAAAATAGGGGTGCAGTCACCCTTCTATGAAAAAGCAAGGGTGTAGTCGCCCTTCTACGGTAAAATAGGGGTGTCGTCACCCTTCTGCAGCAAATCAGAGACTTGGTTTGATGAAAATGACTATGGAAAGGACTTTAAAATGACAATAATAAGGCCAATTTGTCAAAAAAATTACTGGTTTCTCACAAGAAAACACTTTCAATTAAATACAAATCCTATGATTAGTGTTAAGGGTATGGCCAATGTGGTCTTAATTTAGGATGCACAAGGTGTCTAGGGAGTCCTCGATATACTCTTGGTATGTAAGACACAATTGTGAACACCAGCCCGTCACAAGCATAAGTCGGGAACCCCAGCGAGATACTGAAGGGCTCAGACCAACTCTTCACGTCTATCTAGGTATCACCCTAGCTTTGACGCTTTGCCAATTACAATGCGACTAGATTGGGGTACAACTTTTGATTTCCCCCCTTTGTATACCCCACTAGTATGCATGGTTCGAATCGTCTCTTGGGGTGATGAAATCCCAAAGCATGTCCCACTATAAAGAAAGCACTAACCATGTCCAGCTACTCCCCAGGCTCACACAAAGTGCAAGGGGAAAGTGAAAATAGACTAATGCCTCCTTTGGGCAACACAAAAGGATAAACACAGCAAGAAATGAATATTATTCCCATAATTAAACTATATTCTCATATTAACGAAAAGAGCAAGGATAGCTTTAAAAATTTGAGCAAATGGATAGCCCCTCAAGCAAATGTTAATTGTTTTATCCCACTTTCTTCATCAATTTCAAAAGAATATGCTGCAAAAAGTTAGAAAAAATACCAATATCATTGCAAGAAATAGTGTTAGGGGGTTAGTACCTGAAAAAAATAAAAATTGAAGCTAAAATGACAGTTTTACCTTCTAAAATGTGTTACTTTGTGGTGACAAGAGGGCACAGTTGCCCTTGTGCAGTAAATCAGGGGGCTAGATGAGTGCACAAAATGGCAGAATTTAGTTGCAAAATGGCTAAGTGTCCAAAAATGTCTTAGAGGATGTGGTATTTATAGAGAAATTTGAATTCTCTATAGAATTCAATGGTTGGGATTTATCCAACAAGGCCAAGATGAATGGCTAAGGTGAGTTGAGGACTCACAAGCCCTCACATTTTAACATGTGGAATGTGGTATGGCCAAGGGTGAGATGATGTGTAGGTGATGTGTAAGGGAGGTACATGATGTGGAGGAAGGACAAGTACCTTCCAAGTACCTTGGGGAGTGAGAATTCCTCAAAAAGGAACTTCTTGTTCCCAAGTGGGAGTGAAAATGACATTTGAAGAGTTTTGGAATTTCTCAAAAATCTCCATGGGAAAAGAGAAAGTGGTTGGAGAAATAAATGTGAATTGAAATTTTGCATTCATAGGAGAATCTAATGGATAAGAGAGGGTCTCCAAAAAGGTTGGAATTGGTCACATGTGCATGAGGTGACAAGTCAAATATTCTAGAAACCTTGGAAAGGTAAAATGTGAATTAAAAATTCACATGGGGGGAGAGAGATCTAGGATGAATAAAAGTGAATTAAAAATTCACATAGGAAAGAGAGTCAATGCCCAGAAAGGCAAATGGAAAGATTGACTAAAAAGTGGTGCTAAAATTGGCTAATGACTTTGATTAAAGTTGTTCAAATACTTGATTATGGTAATTAATGGAAGATTAGAGACAAGTGGTAAATGTAAGAGGATGTAACATTAATCCTTGATTAAGAGGATGCACACCCTAATTATGAATTAATTAAATTAATCCAAATTAGAGATGGATTATGGAGGATGTGACAAGAGAGAGAAAAGAAGAATTTTAAATTTATTTTAATTCAAAAAGCTTAAAATGACTAAATTAAATAAATTGGTGTATTTATTTAATTTAGAGAGGAGAAAGGTACCAGATAAAGTGTTTAATTGTCAAATTAAATACTTTAAGAATCTTATGTGGGAAGTGTAATATTAAATAAATTAATATTGACAAAATTGATGAATAAAGAGGTAAATTTGATCATATGGGAGTGATCAAATTTGGGTGTCTACAAATTAATTCAGAATTAATTAATCGTAAATCACCTTTCTAATCATCATTATTAATTCCTCCATATTTTAACTCCTCAAGAGTTAAATCAACCCATGGTAAACTAACTAGGTTGCACATGAAAATAATTTCTATTAATTATTTAATTCATCTATTTTCCCTCACCAAGGCATATTCCAAGGAATATTCCTCTCAACCACCTCTCATTCAATTTCTCTCCAAAGTTTTTCAAACACCTATCAAATCCTCTTTTTGCAATAAATTATCTTACATCCTCTCAAATCTCAAATAATTTCATTCAATTCCTCTTACAACCTTTCAAATCCTCAACCAATTTCATTTACTTCTCTTCTATCCTCCTCCACTCACACATTTCCCAAAATGTGCTTCACCTTCCTCCAATAGAATTTTGACACTTGGCACATTCTCATTAGCTCCCATTTTATCCCACATTCATCAAATCCTCTCATTCTTTAACCCTTGGGTTCTATATATAGAGGCATCCTTTTCACAATATGGATCCACAACTTGATGCATTATCATTATAGTCATTTGAGTTCATAGTAATCACCATCTTCATATTATTTTGAGTTCATGTTCATTACTTAGCATAATTTCAACACTTGGATCATCTTCTAATCATCAAGCTTAGCAATTGGGATTGGGAAAGGTATTTTTTCCACATCACCAATCCCCTTATGGGATTGAGGTTTGGTTAACTTAGTTGATTACATTCTTTGTTCTTGCTTTATTTTATGTTTTCATTTTTGTTCTTCTAATAATTTCATAGGGAACACTAGATTAAGCTTTCTAACATGTTTGACAATGGTTTGTTGATCTTATGTTAACTTGTGCAAGTTTGGTGTTCACATTTTGGTGCTAGAAGAAGGGCTTTATATCATAATTTTTGTTTTTTTCTTGATTTTTTCATTTTTTGTAGACACAAGAATGTGATGTCGCCTTTGTTCATTTTTGAGCCTGTAGAGTGTCACTTTTGATCTACATCATCACCTTCATCGCGTTGTGTCGCATTCATGTGTCTTTGTCATGTCAAATCTACTGGAGCATCACATTTACATGCTCTATCTTTTGTCTTAACTTTTTTTCCATAGAGTGTCGCTTCTGAAACTATGACTCATTCACTCTCTCTTCCTTCTGTAGAGCATCGCTTTTTCTTTTACCAGAGCACTGCTGATGTTTTTCAACACCACATTTGACAATTGTAGAGCACCACCTTTGTAGGATATAGAGGAAAATCAAGTTGGAGGCTTAAAATAATTTTTAATGCTCTTTCTAATAGATTGGTTCTTCAATTTCTACATTTTATTTCCTATTCTAGGACCAACTAGATCAATATGGGCTTAAAATTAACCTACAACTCAAGCTTTTTCAAAGTTCATTAAAATTGAACCTTAGAAACTCACTAGCATTTGGATTTTGGGTTAAAATTGAACAATCAACTTCATACTTGGCTTTGGTGCTCTAAAAAGAGTTCATCATT
The DNA here is from genome assembly GCA_007258455.2 of Sequoia sempervirens. Taxonomy (NCBI): domain Eukaryota; kingdom Viridiplantae; phylum Streptophyta; class Pinopsida; order Cupressales; family Cupressaceae; genus Sequoia; species Sequoia sempervirens. Next base: position 13,952 of record VDFB02031159.1, on the reverse strand, counting down.
GCTTTGAGGATTTAAAATGAATTTGTCTTTGCTTTGTCTTATAATATTTTTTGCAACTAGCATCTTTTCAATGCATATGCACTTCTCTTGTGCTTCATAGCAATCTTGAGAATCAAAAGTATCCTAGTGACATTGGTTGTCTAAAAAATTACCTACACATTTCAAGTTTGGGTTTTAAAATTGAAGAAATCATGCTAGTGTGAGAAAATATATTGTGTGTGTTCCCTCCTTATGTTTTGCATGAACTGGGCAGTTGAACTACAAGTGTTCTCCCTCACTTTTTTTACCTTTAGAGGGGCCTTCGTAAGACCAATTTGAAGGTGACTCCACGTGGTTTTTCACTTGGGCTAGTATATAAATGGATAAGACTAAATTGTCAAGTCCTCATGATATGTAGGCCTTAGCCATACAGTGTCTTTCAGAATGGGGTACTACTATAGCAAGTATAAGATCCCCTAGTAGAATTGATTAAATCCTTTAGTGGCTTGCTAGACACTCGCAAGGTGCCATGTCCCCAATTACCTTGACTAAGAACCAATTTGTATAGAAGCTCAAATCCTAAAATACTTGTTGGCTCAAGAACGGTCATTCTGAAGCCACTTCACATTTGTACTATTCAATTTTAGAAATAGAATAAATCCTTTTTATCTCTTTATTTTAAGTATTTTGAGATTTGGTGGTCCTGAGAAGTGTGTTGTGGAGGGGATCTAGTGTCGCCAAATCTCTAGTTGTTCACATTGTCTAGGGTTTGGATACATCTGAGTGAGGACTCAACAAGTATGGCTATTTCTATCCTAGGGTTGTGCAATTTGTGAGTCAGTTAAATACATTGCTTGGATCTCAAAACTTTGAAACAAACATTCAAAAAATTCATCAAAATTTCAAACCATTTGGAAAGAGAAAATATGATTGAAGATTCCAAGTATTATTGCTTGTCCCTCGAGATTTTATCCTTAGAGGCTTCTAAATATTTGGGCCCATATCTCAATTTTTTCTCTCTAAAGTAAACATAGGAAAATTGGACCTTGTGGAATGAAAAGGAGTTGAGACATAGGCATTCAGTTTGAAAAGCTAAGAAATAAAGTGTTGATGTGGTAAAAAGAATCCATTAAGAAAAGATAAAAGACAATTGGACCCCACACATGTGTTTTTTCAAATGATTTCTCTCAAGATCAAAATCCCAAAACCAAAGTATATCAATCATCACAAGCATCTTAGTCCAAGAGATCTCAAGAAATGTTAGTTAACACTTTAGCAAGTTAGAGATAGATTGCTCTATAACTTTTACAAATGTGCTTCAAAGGACAACCCAAACTTGTACTCATTCTATTATTGTCAAATTCCAGCTCTCTTCCAACGTTTTGAGTATCTCTCTTTGTAGGGTTGAAATTTTTAGAAGTATAGCATGCTCTTCAATACCTAGGTATTGTAAACAAAAGTCTCTCTAGGTTCATATAGGATCAAATCAACACTTTCATCCATCCTAAAACATCAATCAAATCCCATCTCACAAATAGCTTATTAAAACCTTTCAAAAAGCATTCATGCTAGAATATTTGTAATCCTTCAAATAAAAATCAAACATCATCTTGTTTGGCTAAGTGTGTGTGGATGAATCCTTCTTCATACACTTAGTCAAATTATCAACCTTGTGGACAAGTTTATTCCAAGATAAAATCCAACATCTTGGGGTTTATGATTTTATTATCCAAAATCCAAACCAAATCAAAAATCAAAAATTCCTAAAGTCTAGTATTCCTCCAAGGTTTCTTAAAACTTCAATCATTCACATCATTCATATTTCATTTATCTCATCACCATCATTTGATCCTTAAGCAACCTAGATTTTTATTTTTTGTACCTAAATTTTAGACCAACCTAAGGAGTTATATTTTTACCTCCCATATTCTAGAAATTTGATCCTTATTTTATGGTCCAAACTAGATCTCAATACAAGAATAATATGGAACAAAACAAAGAAACATCTACTTCAAGCAATCTAAATCAAACTACATCTGAATACAATCCCATGGAATCTACCAACCCTCCATTTAACCCCCCTCAATTACCACAAGATCTTCAAGAGGGAGGTTACCAAGTGGAGGATGTTACCAACAATGTCCTAGGAATGAATCAAGACAAAATCATGGAGCTAGTCCAAAATCCTGAAAAAAACAAGATTGTAAGCACAATGCTGAGAATTAATCCTTTATAATACATGATAGAATTAGCAAAGTAATGGGCTAAACTCCCTTCCAATTTTGATGTAAGAATTATTGTGGAAAAAACTCTTGGAATTATTCCACTAGTATCATTCACACCTTTCCAAAATGTCATTGAACCCATCATCCAACCAACATCATTTCATGCTCCAAGTCAACCAATGACTACCAAGTGGAGTTCATTACTTCACACTCTTCAAACACATACCCTTGTAAATAACCAAAAAATGGACACAAACACCATCTTGGGTCTACCAAATACCATCCCTCAAGACCCAAAGCATCCTTGCATTCCACTCATTTTCCATGACACCAACAATTCTTCCACCTTTGCTGCATCACTGGAATATTCTCTTGATACACAAGTCTCATTCCCCATGACATCACAAGGACAAGTAGATTTATTTGGGAAAGGAGGAAAGTTTGATGCATCATCATCACTTTTTCAAGGAAATACACCACCAATATTCCCATCCTTCCCTATTTCAACATCAACATCCGTACCAATCCAAGGTATAGGGAAACCCCCTTTACCCAACATACCAATCCTAAACCAATCAAACCAAATCAATCCACCAATCACAAGTCAAATCAACACATTGACTATACCAAATCCTCTGAGCATGCCATCGATATCGCAACACCAGGTGGCACCAATCCAAATGGCTCAACCAATCATCACTCCATTTACGACACCCCAAATACCTCAAAACATAGTCTCCCATGGACCAAGCACATCAACCATATCATCCACCACACAACCCATTGTCATCACTCAAACACCTCAAAAAAATCTCATCACACCATCTCACACCATTCCAAATCCTCCACCTTCACCACCAAATCTAAACATGGAAAATCAATACAATGTCACATTGCAAGCAACCCAACAAGCATATCAAAAGGAACTTCAACAATTCCAAGCTCAACAAACCGCACAACAAGCACAACAGGCTGCCCAAGTGCAAATGGAAGCCTTACTGCAACAACAACAAGTCGCACAATCCGCACAAGCTACTCAAGTGGCACAAGATGCACAAGCTACATGGGCTACCCAAATTGCATAGGTTGTGCAACAAGCTCAAGATCAGGCACAAGCATTAAGTGACATACCAAAAATAAGCGTTGTTGACACAACAATAGCTATAGGCATACTAACAAGCATTACTTGCACAAAAAAACCTACAACAACCTCTTGTAAGTGAAAAACCAAGTACACAAGTCACCCCACCCATCACTCAATCATCCATACAACCCCAAAACACATTCATACCACCACTAGATCCACAAAATGATTTGATTGCATAATAAGTGTTAGACATATGATCAACAAAGACAACAAAATCACAAGGGAATTTGTGCCACTATCCTTTTGATAGAAGCATTGCACTAGTGTCATTCCCATAAGGATTTGAGATACCTAAATTTGATAAATATCATGGGATTTAAAATTTTGAAGATCACATCAAGGAATTCCATGTACACTATATGGAAGTTGCATACAATTATTCTTATCTAATTTGGCTCTTCCCTCAAAGTTTGTTTGGTCTAGCAATGGAATGGTTCTCCTGCCTTCCCCCTAGAATTAAAAAGTTCCAAGAAATTGTGGACTTATTCATACAAAATTACTCATTTAACATAGGCATGGATGTGAGCTTGGAAGAATTACCTGGTCTAAAACAAAACAAGGGGGAAAAATTCAATTATTTCATATAATGATGGTGATCCAAGGCCAACAGGAGCAAGTGGACTATGCAAGAAGAACAACAAATCAAGACTATCATCTCCAACCTTGAAGGGACCTTGTACTTCCATTTGAAAATGCAATGCATAACATACGACCAATCGATCCCTAAGGTGCTCAACATCGAAAGAGCCTGATGAGCCTAGTTTATGGTCTAATTTTGGGTAGAATTTATGATTTATTTGCTGAAGTTTTCATGGACCTTGATGTTAAGTGTTGATACTTTTTATGATATTCCCCCAAAACTATAGACCTTAGGCCTAATCTTATTTCTACAAATCTTTAATGGCATTGGCATGTTATTTGGACTATCTATATTAATTTTGCATGTGGTTAATGAATATTCTTTAAGGTAGTTATAGATATGCAATTATTATGCATGCTAACATTTCCATGCAGATGTAATTTGAGGATGCTAAATTGAGAAAGACACCGCAAGCCGAGCATGCACCAGAATTTCCAGCCAGGGAAACATTCAAAGGTCAAAAGAGGTCGATGGTAGGAGATTCCCTATGCAAATTGAATGTAACCACCTTATAGTGGACTTTAATGCTGTTGAGAAAATGTGGACGAAACTATTTTGTTAAATTTGTGTTTGGACCTGCATGCATAACCATTGCCGCTCCACTTTCTCTGCTTTCCCTAAAATGGTTTCTTCCCAATTTTTGGAGTTGACCACCTTGCTTATTTGGTAGTATAAATAAGGATTAGATGCTCCTTATCATAAGGTTGGACAGTCTAATATTGTACTTGCATTCTTATTTTTCAGTGATACAATTATGCTACTCTTTTGTACTCATGTTTCCTAATGAATAAAATAAAGTTCTAAGTTTGAGCATCTGAGTTTTCGTTAGTAGTAGAGGATACTCATACAAGGGGGCTCACTTGGTGAGAAATCCATCCTTATCTTAGTTTAGCCTATTTGTTAATTTTTTTTCATTGTTTATGTTATCCCTTTCCAAGCAATTTACCTTTAGCATTGCATCTTTCTTAGTTGTAGAATGAAAATGGATACTTTGAGTTCCTAGTGCACATACTATGCTGACCCATTTCAATTTCACTTGTCTGGGTTGACAAGTTAAATGCACCTTCATGATGATTGAATGGTTATTCAGTATATATGTCTAATCTCTTAATCATATTTGTAAGAGCTTATTTGTTAAATCATTGTAGGAGGCCAACATTTTTTATGCCATTGTCGAGGATGGTGTCAAACTAGCGAGTTCTTTGGAGTCATTGGTAGTTTTTCTTGTTGTAGTGTTTCGTGAAGTTGTTCTTAGAATACCCATAATTTAGGAAGTAATGACCCCCATTATTCTTTACCAATTATTTGTGTGAGCTAGTTGATAGTGAGTTGATACCGCATTCATAGAGGAAGGAGAAGGGATTCTTATGGGAGATTCCTTCTAATAATCCTAATCCATTCTAGCTAGTTGAATATCAAAAACCAAGAAGAAGAGAGATCCACACCCATTTGTTAATGTATTTCCTGATGACTACCTTTGAAGTTTCCTTTGAAGACCAAAATAAGGACTCAATAGGATGTCCGAGGTAGCAATTGTTATAAATGGGATTCAAATAAAGAATGCTCCGATTGATTTAGGGGCAGAAATAAATGTAATGACTAAGGACATCCTACAACAACTAAATGATGCAAGCATGATATCTACTCCTACTACCTTGCAACTTGTTGATAGTTCTATTTTTAATCCTAATGGTATAGTAGAGGATATTGTGGTAACTCTAGACTCTTGGGAGTACCCAACAGACTTCATGATTCTTTCTCCTAAAGCTACACTAGGCGAGTATCCCATTATTATTGGAAGGCCATGGTTATCAACTATAGCTACATATATTGGATGTCATTTAGGTGACATGACCATTTTTGATGCGAAGGACACTAAAATTTTTGTTCTTTATCCTCTTGTTTAGCCATCGCATGATGAGGATAATCTCGTATGGCCACATGTTGTGAAGAAGCCAAGGAAATTAATTTTATTGCACAACTTATGATGCTAGGAAGAAGCTCTTTCATGTAGCTTCAAGACAAAGATGAAGTGTTGGATAACATCATTTAGAAAAATTGTGAAATGGAGGAAGCATCATCTTCTCATTTTGTTGTTCCAGTCAAGACACTTTTGTCTACTCTTCCTACAACCACTATTTTTGTAGACGTTTTTCCTATAGCCACTCTTCGTGTAGAAAAAATTCCTACAATAGCAGGTATGTCCCATATATTGCTTGCATATGAACTCAAGGTACCATGTTTTAATGAAGAAAATATAATAGATTCAACCACACAAGTATAGGTGTTAGAAGGAAAGTATCTGAATGTTAACAACAAACTGAGTGAAGAACAACAATTGTTATTGGAAAACTTATTGAGGACCCATCAACATGCATTTGAATGGGACTATCATGAGATGAAGGGATTGGAACCTAAGATTTTCACCCATATAATTTACATCAAAGATGATTGCACCCCAATGAGGTAGCCACAAAGAAGAATTAACCTTGCACTAAGAGAAATTGTCAAAGGAGAATTGTAGAAATTGCTAGATGTAGGATTTATCTACCCCATATTAGATAGCCAGTGGGTGTCTCCACTAGTGATTGTTCCAAAAAGTGAGGGAAATGAAAATTTTGTGTTAATTACAGGGAACTTAATGCTACCACCAAGAAGGACCATTTTCCCTTACCTTTCATATATCAAGTTTTGGAATCAGTTATAGGAAAGCAATACTTTTATTTTCTAGATGGGTTCATCAGCTACAACCAAATCCAAATTGCACCAAAGGACCAAGAGAAGACTACCTTTACCTTTCCATGGGGGACCTATGCGTACTCGGTACTCCCATTTGGCTTATGCAATGTACCTGCAACTTTTCAGAGGGCAATCATTAGCATATTTTTAGACATTTCTCATGATTGCATGGAAATTTATATGGATGATTTCACTACATATGATTCTAATTTCAATGAAGCATTGGAGAATCTCAGGAAATTCCTATAGAGATGTGAAGATCAAAATATCTCTTTAAATAGTGAAAAGTGCTTTGTGATGATGCAGGAAGGTGCAGTTCTTAGACATTACATCTCTCACAAAGGAATTCAAGTAGATCCTGCAAAGATTGAGGTAATCACAAATCTTCCCACACCTACAAAATAGAAGGATGTTAGGAGTTTCTTGGGCCATGCAGGATATTATAGGTGTTTCATCAAGGATTTTAGCAAAATAGCAGTACCATTGTATACCCTCCTCACTAAAGATGTTGTATTTCAAAGGACTAAGGATTGTGACAAGGCATTTTCTAATTTGAAGGTAGCCTTGAATCATGATCCTATACTTACTCAAAGGACCTAATTGGGAGCTTCCTTTCCATATCTATACAAATGCATCAGATTATGCCATAGGAGAAGTCTTCGGACAGAAAGAAGGAACTATTAAAAATTCCATTTATTTTGTTAGCAAAAATTTGCAAGGAGCTAAATTCAACTATATAGTGACAAAAAAAGAAATGTCGACAGTGATCTATGCCTTGAACAAATTCAAGAATTACATAACATGATACCAAATATTTTTGCACACTAATCATGCAGCTATTAGATATCTCATGAATAAACCTTTTATCATAGGTAGGCTAGCAAGATGGTTATTGTTGATGCAGGAGTTTGACATAACCATTGTGGATAAACCAAGGAAGGCCAATGTTGTTGCATATTTTCTCTCAAGGATGACTACATCAAAAGATAATCAGGCCATAGATGACTCTTTTCCTTATGAGCATCTATTCTCCATCAATATACAAACACCCTGGTATGCTAACATAGCAACTATCTGGTCATAGGTAGATTTCCTCCTCACTTCTCTCCAAAAGGGAGGACACTCATTGAAAAATCTTTCCCTTTCTCATGGATTGTTGGATGTTTGTTTTACATTGGACCATACCATGTCATGAGGATATGTGTGAGAGAAGATGAGACATATAACATTTTGCATGCATGCCACAATGAACCATGTGGAGAACATTTTTCCGCCAAGAGGACAAGAATGAATATTTTTAACATAGGATATTACTGGCCAACACGCCACAAGGATGAGGGAAGGTATACCAAAAAATTGATAGATGTCAAAGAATGGGAAAACCAACTAGATTTGATGAGATGCCACTTTTCCCTCAGGTAGTAATCACTCCCTTTGACAAGTGGGGATTGGATTTTGTAGGACCCATTGACCCTCCATCAAATAGTAAGTCTTATATCCTGGTAAGCACTGATTATGTAACTAAATGGGTAGAAGTTAAGGCCATGAAGCATGCAAGAGATAATATGGTTTCAAAATTTCTTTATGAGGAGATCTTCACAAGGTATGGAGTTCCAAGAGAGATAGTGACTGATCAAGGGACTCAATTCACATCAACCCTTATTACAACACTGGTTAATGAGTACAACATAAGACATAGGAAGTTTACTCCTTATCACCCCAAGGCCAATGGTCAAGTTGAGGTGACCAATAGAGAAATTGAATTTATTCTTACCAAAACTAGAGCTATCCACAAAAAGGATTGGGAAAACAGATTACCAGAAGTTGTTTGGACCTACAAAACTACTTGGAAAACAACTACAAACTTCACTCCATTTGAGTTGTTGTATGGAAAAAAAGCCATGATGCCCATTGAATTTGAACATAAGACTCTTAGGATTGTAGTAGACTTGGGGATGGATATCTCTAAGGTGCAAAGAGAATGAATCATGCAGTTGAATGCTTTGGATGAGATAAGGAGAGAAACCTTGCATCACATGGAGGTAGTGCAAAATTAGAGAATTAGGTGGCATGATAAATTTATCAAGGAAAAGAAATTCCAACAAGGAGATTGGGCATTGGTTTATGATTCTAGATATGAGGACAATGCTAGAAAATTACAGACAATGTGGCTAGGACCATATGAGGTCGTTGAAGTATTCCCTAATGGTGTTGTTCAACTCACTACTATTGACCCGATCAAATTCAATTTTCTTGTCAATGGTCATCACCTCAGATTATATCACAAGCCAACTTCCAAGGAGGAGTTCCTACAACAATTCACTTAGCATGTTGCACCTGATCTTCCTACAGCTGAAGGAAGTGGACCTAGTGTCCCTCCTGGCTAATTAAGGTATGTACTTGTCATAATAAATACTTCCATTTTCGTGGGAGTCCATTTCTCCACCCATTCACCCATCCATTTCCACCCTTCTCTCTTCCATCACATCACTTCATTCCACTCCACCTCATTCCACCTCATTTTCATTAATTACTCAACTTATTTTCTAAAAAGGTGAACAATAATTTCTCCACAATCTTTGCAATGAATCCTCCACACATTCAGGTATGTGTGCATTAATTGCTATATTGTAATTTTCTTTAAGTGCATTCATTTAATTGTTGTACGTTAATATGGACATTCACCATAGAATTCCATTATTATCTATCCCTATCATATCATCATTTCGCATGTGAGGACATATGCCCAAATTTAGGTTGAGGGGAGGAAACGATGTGAATAATTTTCCCGCGTGTCAATCCATGTTGGTCTACGTCAGAAAAATTTGAATTGAGCCAATTTGGAATCTGAGTGAGAGGACGGCTCGCATGTGTGAGGCGAAACCAATTGTTACCACCATTTCTATCCATCTTATCTTTCCTTTATTACTCCTTCCTTTCCATTATTGACCCTTTCATAATCTCAAGTTGCAAGCGAAAGGTAAGAAAGGGAAAATTTAGTTGACATTAGCATTGGAAATTTAGCAAGTGTTGCAGGAAGGTCAATTTGGTTTTAAAACGAGAATTACAAGAAGGAAACTATAGATAGATTGTTTTCTTGTATACAATGGGAGGTGGGTTAATTCAAAATGAACCCATGGTGCACAATGTATTATTGCAGGATTCACCCTGCCTAGCTGAATTCAGGAATTGTGGGTGGTTAGACTACTTCCTGAAGTTGGATGGTTTTGATGAAGAAATTGCACTAGAATTCTCCCATACATTATCTGAAGGGAAGGCCTCAATAAAAAGGTTGGAAGTATTGGTGACTAAGGAAAGGATTGCATAATTTACAAGGTTTCTTGCTGACGGTGAAAATTACCCTGCTTCCAAAGATGCTAGATCAGCTAGGGTCAAATTCATAGAACCTAATGACCCTCCATTTAGAATAGATAAACAAGGTGTGAAGAGAATGTCTTTGCCTAATCCATGGAAGCAAATAGCTATTTATATCATAAAATACATCACCTATGAAGGTCATTTGTCGAATCTACATTATGTGCACTTCAAACTTCTGAATCACTTGAGGCACGGGAGGAGGATGAATGTGTCAAACGTGTTATGCAACCTTATTTCAATCATGGTGGTTGAGACTTAGAAAGGTAGGGAGAGTTTTTTTCCCACCATTATCTGTTTAAATTGTTAGTTGAGAAGTCTCTACATGATATTTTTGGAATGACCTAGGAAGAATTCATAAAAAATTGATCAAATTAGACCTAAGCATTTGCAACCTAGGATTTTACCTCAACCCTGTATGTCTAGTAGGAGATTGAGCATGGTTGAAGCCACTCTTGATGCTTCAACTTTTGGCACATGCCCTAGTGTAAACCCTCCTATAGTAGAAGAAACCATAGAAATTAGTTCTTCTGAAATAGAGCACTTAGAAAAAGAAATCTCTTCCTTGGATTTTGATGATGATGTTCCCCTTGGCACCCTAATCAGAACTACGACACAGAAAAGAGAAGAAAAAACAAGAAAAGGTCAAGGTAAAAAGCAACTGGCAAAAAAAGAGGTGTCAAGCTATAAGAAGAGAAAGGCTGACACTGTTCATCCTGTAGCCAAAGAAAAACATGAAATACCTCCCATAAAATCAAGACCAGCCAGGCTATCCTTTGTTAAACCTCTGCAGGAAATCCCTAAGTCAAGAGAAATATTGTAGGGGGATGCAGAAGCTTCAATGGGGTAGGTGAATGTAGAGGAAGAGGTCATATTTGAGACAGCAGGAAACATAACACTGGCTGATCTTGCTGACATTGCAAAACAAGTCGAGAATCAAGGGTGTGAGGAAAATCAGGATTTCCTGTAGCAAGAGATCCTACAACAACAACAACAACAATAGGAACAAGATGCCTTGCAACAAGAATTGGGAGAACAATCAATACCTCTGCAACCATAATTGACTGAACAACCTGAATCCTTGCTATTAGTACCATATGAAGAGAAAACATCATCAAAAATGTTGGTAGGAATACATAACCCCCCAGATTTTTCAATGCACATGGTAGCTATGTAGCTATGGAAAGAGATGCAAAGAAGGGAAGAAGAATTGAAGGAGGAGAAACATAGGTTGAAGAAGGAAATTCAAAAGAAAGATGAGGAGATTGAAAACAAGGATGCAGAAATTTCCACTTTGAAGAAGAATGTGGATGATATGGTAGCCTTAATACCACATATTTTAGAGTGAAGGACCCCTCCAAGGGTCTATGCTTTGGATTTTAAGGAGAAATATTTTTATTTTAAGTTGGCACAAATTATCTTAGGTTTAAACCCTTCTATTGAGACTCATGTTGAATTTTTGAATGCTTATCGAATTGCTTCCCCTGAAATGAAGAATTTGTTGTGTGAGTTTTATTTACATAATTATTTTGTGACTCAAGACCATGATTGGAATCCACTATTGTATGTTGGAGATGTCCAATTAAGGGCACTTATGTCTTGGGTACAAAATGAGATCAGTTGGGGACAACAATATGGGGCTTATAAGAAAATGGAATCCAACATCCCTTTGGCTATTAGGGATAAATCAAGGAATCTAGGGATATTTATAGGGAATGGCACATAATGATTTTTAGACCTAGCTTGAGGTGCAGGTTTGAATATTTGTACTCTCAAGCTAATAAAGAATATAGGATTCTCTGAAGATGTCATTGAGAAAGGTAAAGGTATCACTATCAGGACTTATGATGATCAAAAACAATTGTCTCAAGGAACCATTCAACTCCCTATTCAAGTAGGGCCAAAAATCATGGAAACTACATGCCAAGTCCTTCATCTTGAACTACCTTACAATATCCTCCTAGGTAACCCATGGATCCATGGGATGCAAATTGTCGCATCCACATTCCATTAGTGTGTAAAATTCCCTTATCAAAACCAAGAGGTCACAATCTATGGTGATCCCAAACCATTCTATTATTGTAAAAATATGGAGGCCAAATATTATAAGATCACCCATGTCCCAAAGAATGATGGGGGACCCACATCTTCTTACATATACCCATCCACCCTAGCCTCCAGTTCTAAGACAAAGACACCTCCCATTCTAGGCATCCCTAATATTAAGGTTATAATCCAAGATAATGGTTGTGGAGATTGTAAAATGAAAAAGGTTTCCTTTGTGATAGGAGAGTTACCTCAATCTCCTAGATCTCAATGGAAACCATAACATCTCAAGCCTTTAAATTTTACCCCTCCCACATTCAAAATGTGGGGAGACCTAATCTAGGAAGTGGTAAATGCAAAAGATATATCAAGATGAAATACGTGTACCTATTCTTCCAATATACAAGGATAACAAAGGGCTATAGTTAATGTTGGGAATGGGCTACAAAAATAATGAAAAACTTGGGAAAAATGAAATTTCCTATTAGAGCCTATCATTTTTGAGAAGCACCTAAAGAATCTTGGCCTTGGATGTACCCCTCTGAAGATAACCATGCTTGGCAAAGGTGCTAATGTTAAAACAGTCAAATCTTCCCTATCGGATCCTATATCTATTAGTTATCCCTTTGAGGATCCCCTCTCTGACCTACCCATGTTATTTGAGGATTCCTTCATATTTATGATCACTACCATGTCTTTCAAGCCAAGTAACCAAACCACTGAACTAAAGCTTTTGTGCCCCAACTAATAGACTGTGACCAACAAGGACCATTGATCTTAGAAAGATTTGAAATTGATGAGGCTCTCTTAGAATTTGTGGGACTAAGGGATACTCTACTATATGGAGATGATAAATTTGGATTTGATATTGACCTAGACACACATGCATACTATGGGGAAATGATTGAATCTCTTAGTCGCAAAATAGAAAATCTAAGAGTAACATCTAGTCTTTAAGTGAAAACCACACTGTGGCACTTTCTAACCCAAAAATAGTAAAAACAAAGGATGTATCCGATGGTGAAATATTCTCTAAGGTGCCAAAGGATGAGGGATTCAATCTTCCCTTAGTACTATTCATAAGAAAAAATTAGCAATACTGGTAGAAAAGTGCAACCCAGTCAATCTAGGAACTAAAGAAACACCATACATCACTTTTTATGTAGAATCACTCTTGACCAAAGAACAAGAACTTCTGGATGAATTTATGAGAGATAGGAAAGTAAATTTTTCATGGAACTATGTTGATATGCCTGGTCTTGATCTTGAGGTTGTGGTTCATCATCTAGCAGTCTAGCCAAGGGAAAAACTAGTAAGATAGAAGCTAAGAAAGATGCATCCGCAAATTGCATTACTAGTCAAACTTGAATTGCAGAAACTTCTTGATGCTAATTTCATACAACCAATTGATTATCCAGAATGGGTTTCAAATCTTGTACCTATTTCTACGCCCACTAGGGGCATCTGTATCTACACCGACTTAATGGACCTAAACAAAGTGTGTCCTAAGGATTATTTACCTCTCCCAAATATAGACATGATCATGGATATGATGACAAGGCATGAATGCTATTATTGATGGATGGGTTTTCAAGGTACAATCAGATTATGATAGCCAAAGGCAATCAATATAAGACAACTTTCACCTATCCATGGGGTACTTACTGCTAGAACATGATGCCATTTGGGTTAAAGAATGTTGTAGCTACATACCAAAGGGCTATGGCATTGATTTTTCATGACATGATCCACAAATCTGTAGAGGATTATGTAGATGACATATTAGCCAAATCAAGTAAGC
>VDFB02031158.1:0-45214 GCA_007258455.2 Sequoia sempervirens | reverse complement strand
GAGATGCAATAGGGAATGCCCCCTCCATTGAGAGAAATAGTGCTACAAGAGCTAGTTTTAAGGTTGAGCAAAGTTGACCTTACTGGAATAAATAATATTGATGATGTTAGGATTGAGGCATGCACAAAATTCCTTGATGATGATTCTTTTGTGAAATCTAAGGCTTTCATGGAGTTTTCCTATAGAGCTAAGAAGGATGAGTATGTCAATAATTTTGCATTGAAAAAGAGTCTCCACCCAGATTTACTTGATGCAACCATTCAAGTACAAGTTATAAAAGAAATGAAAGACAAATTTCAAGGAATTTTTGCATCAGAAGGTAGAGAGCTAGTGAGGAGTGGTATCTTACTATTTCCAAAATGTGACCTAGCCTCTACAATTGCATTTGAAACAGTGAAGAGGTGTGATAGACCTCTTTACAATTATGAAGAGGAGGCTACCATAGCACTACAAGGATCTACATTCAGTGAGAAGTGGGATACACTGGCCATATGGGCCTTAGCTCCCAATACAAAGAAACCTAACATTACAGAGTCTACTTCGGATTATAGGGAAGGCTTAATAATAAAGAGGGTATCTGACACTTCAATGATTGAGGTTGCCACCATGTCAGTAAATGTGGCACAATTCACAAAAGAAAAAGTAGAATCAGTGACTATAAAAAATAAGTAATTCAGAAAGCAATAGAATGATTTGTTGGTTGATTATGGAAAGAATCAACAACAAACAATGCAACTACAAACAAAATTGGCATTGTTAAAAGAGAAATTGCAAAAATTGAAATTAGGGTAACCAATGCAAACTGATGCTACTTCTCCATCTTCTTCATAGGAGCCAACAACTGCTGCCACTCCACCTCCAACAAGTTCTTCATAGGAAATTGTGCCCTATAATATGGGAATTGTGCCCATTTTAGTAAAGGGGCTAGATACATCAAAATCACCACAAATAGAGGAAGGTTCCAACAAGGAGGAACTACTTGAGTAGCTAAAGGAGTACAAAGAAAAATGTGGCAATCATGGTAGAGAAATATTTTTCAGCAATATGGAGATTGTCACTGTAGTTTTGGAACATCTAAATAGAGGAGTCAATAATAGACCGAATAGCATTCATGCTAACTATTCTGCTATGAAGAATGCTATTAACAATTTTGATGTTGATAAGAAGGTAGCCATTCCACTTATGGAAACATAGATCCCTAGGTTATAGAAGTTGAGGATGATGGTCATGCAAGCCAAGCATAATACAAATAAGCCTGAAAAACTTAATCCTACCATCCAGACTGTGAATGGAATTCAGGAATTCAGGGGGAATATAGAGCCTTTGTAGGTAAGGATAAGGGAGTTAATCAAGAATTTTCATGAGATTCATCATGGTATCCTCTCTTCCATATTAAAAGATGATGGTAATATTAAAACCTTGCATGACTAGAGGAAGAAAACAAATGAGGTGATTTCAAGACAAGTAGCTTTGGTTTGTGAAGGGCATGATATGAACATGCTAAAGAAAAACATGGATATGCATACCCATGTAGGAATTATCTTGGAAGATTTTGAAAAAGAAGCAAACCAGGTTGTTACTAAATATTCACCTTACAGGTAGAAGGCTGATGGTGTCATAGAGTTCAACTAGCCCATAGAAGATGAATTCCAAGCTTGGAAGGACAAGTACTTGGATGTGTTGGAAGATTGAGCTATGGTTGTGAAGTGGTGAGTACAATTTTGGTGTTGAGTCTGCAACCATGATGAATAATGGATGGGAGAAGCACAATGCATAGCCTGGAACTAGTACAAATTAGGATTTTTCTAAATTATGGAAAAATATTGTCTTCTCCCCAATTTGAAATTGATGACAAGGTTACAGACGTGGAGGAGTTTCTTGTCTTTTCTGCCTTATTCTTTTTATGTTTTCTTTCATCTTTATGCTTGTGTACATGGACACATTTTTGGAGAATGTGGATATTGTCAAATTAGCTCAAAAATTCCTTTTGGAAGGTGGGACTTGATCTGCAACAACAAATGAAAATAACTTTTGTCTCATGTAACATTTCCCTCCATTTGAGGATGCAAATATAACTGCAATGAGAATGTATTTTGTAATAGTCCAATAGAATAGTGACATGTGTACTTTCTAGCCTAAGGCTTGTTTACTCCTTTTTTTTTATGAGAAGGAATTCAAGGCTAGAAGTACGGGGTTTGTTGTCTTTTAATTGATCACAAATAATTTTGTAAAGAGAATACTAAGCATTTTGGAGTCTAGTCTAAGGTTTTGAGTCTTTCAAATATTCATATGTAATTTTGATAGCAATACTGGCAATATAATACAAAATGGTGCAAATTCAAAGCCATTTTCTCTCCTATGTACTTGTTTCATGAGTTATGAATAATATAGTCAAGGATTATCTTATTTGTCTCCATTTATTTCTAGTGGATGTATGGCTCTGTTCTTGCTTGTTAATTCAAAGAATTAATGCAAATGCTTGAGTAGAGCTATAGGTTTATGCGAATTGAGTGCTAGGATATTAGTAAGAAGTTGTGGTCAAGAATATAATATTGATGTATTGTAATGCAGTAACATCAAAGCTTAAATGATACTATGGGTTAAATTGTTATCAAGTTGTATAGGTTTAGAGATGGAATCTGTTCCTAGGATGAGGCATTGATCTAAGTGAGTGTTCATATTGTAGTTTGTTGGTCAATTCAACAGAAAATCACTTTTATAAACAAACTCTTTTAAATGGATTGTAATTGTTATCATTTTGTGTTAAATTTCTCCATTCTCATGCTCCAAATGTTGAGCGTTGGTAAGGAGCAGCCAACTTCTTTGATACATTCTATTTGTTGATATATTATACGGGAATTCATCTGTTATTTACAATGTATTTGGATATTAGGTGCAAAGGTCTTTAAATACATTGTGGGATCACCCTCCTAGGTTTTGCAAAGCCCAAATTGTAGGAGGAAAGCACTACTTCTTTCAATCGTTTGTTGGCCAATCCTTTTGGGTTGCCAAGGATTGGAATTGGCATTTCCATAGGAAATTCTAAAGATCAGCTTGGTTCTTAAAAAACCACCGACAGGGTTCCTGAAGATAGTGAGTTGAAGGCATCAGAAATCATTCATGCAAGACTGCGAAAGTGTGTGAGAAATTGTAGTGGATTCCTTGTTTCATTGAGAAGTATTCTTTATGTAACATTTTTCTTCTATCTTCTTGTATTTTTTTTGTGGTAATGAGCCCTGGATGTGAGCCTTTTTGGACAGTGTGTCCTATTCTAGCAGTGAGACTTTGTACCAATTTTTCTATCACTTATATTGTGAGATAATCCTCACCGTGGTTTTTCCCTCATTAGGTTTTCCACTTAAATTTGGTGTTCTCTTGTGTATGGTGTTGTGATTTTAGTTTCTTTTATCTACATTTCATGTTTAATCATACTAACAAAATAAGGGCTCAATGAATGCATGTGGATCTGATTACTATTGAGGTTTTTGAAGGTTTAATTTTCTACAACTGATTCACCCCCCACTCTTATTTTTCTTGTTCATTTCAACATTCTTTAGTGAAAAATTGAATGGTACTAGTTGTATGATAAAAAAATACATACTTTACAATTTCGTTTCTTGTGTTTACACTCATTTTATCTTGTGTGTGTTGTGCCTTTTACTCATTGTTTGACCCTACTTGTCTTCCTATGAATCATCCCTCTTTAGACTTCCTTATTTACCTTTTTGTCTATTTTGTAATTTTGGTCTCTCAATTTTTCTCACCACCTAGCCCTTGTTTTCTCTTTACCATTTTTGTCACTTATCTTATGTAATAAAACCTTGTGTTTTCACTTAGAATTAGAGTTATTTTTTAGTGTAGTTTTTATATTAGTGTTTTTATGAGTACCTCATACCATGTATATTTTGTTGGAATTCCAACAAGGAGATGATTGAGATAGAATCTCTTTTAATTATTCTATTATGTAGGGTCTCTTTTGTACACCTTTTGTCTTGTAGGTGAAACATGATAATAAATGCATAATCGTGAGGAGTATCCATTAGCAAATAGGAACTAGAAATAGAACATACTAACTTATAGTCACCACAAGGCTATTGCAACAAAATTTAATGATGTGCAATATTATTTGAAGGATGATGAGGCACAAAGACACATCCCTACACTAATAAGAAGTTGTAATAGAACCAAACCCTACCACAAGATAAGGAGAGGAAGAAGATAGAAGTAGAGAAAAATAGAGTACAAAAAGAAGTAAAGAATATTTAATAAATATAATATGAACATAAGTGTAGTGTAGAAAAATATACTCCTTTAAATTTTCACACTATGTTTGAGCCCCTTCATTTAATTATACTTAATAAGCCTCTAATTGGCTCAATTATGCATTCAAAGACTTAATTAATCTAATTTTCCGAAAGGGGAACCTGTATTAAACAATTGTAAATATTAATTAAATTGCCTCAGAAATTGAGTGTCCTAGATTTAGGTCCTAGGACCCATTTTTCCACTTAAGTTGAGGATCTCAAATTTTAATATGTTTTTGGTGGAATTTTTATGATTCAAATTCAAATTGTAATTATCAGCATTTGATGTTTAATTATTGGGAAATTAGAAAATTATCTATAAATACAAGGTCTTTTTTATCAATTCAAGTCTAAGAAAAATTATCTAGCATTAAGGAAACTTTCACAAGAGAAAAAATTATTGTCAAAGGTGTTTAAGAGAAATTTTTTTAGTCTTCTATAGCAGGATTCAAGATCTCAAGCATCATGTAAAAGTTATTTGCATCTATGCATGTTTTTGGAGCTAACATTGTGATGTAGATTTCAAGCATTCAAACATCAAGATCAACATCCAATCAAGCCATTTCATGCAAGATCAAGAACTTGGAGAGATGTGTTAGAATTAAATCCTCTAAGGATCTCCATTCAAGGGTTTGGTGAGTTGCAACATAGCATTGTTCATTCATCATTCCTCTCATTCATGTTTCATTTAATTTCAAGGTTTAATTACCAAAATGGGTTTTGATCAAGGCAAACCACCATTCACCAAGAACAAGCAATTTTCCCATCTTTTTGTATGTGCAGATTTGTAGGTGAAGAAGGATTGGAATTGAAGATCTCAAAAGTTGTCAAAGTTGCAAAGTTATCATCAAAGTTGTTAAGGAAAAAAATCTTACTTGCAAAATTTAATTATGACTTTTCGACAGTGAGCTCCGGAGGAATCATGAATGCAGACCTAGGAGCAGAGGACTATGAAATTAATTTTTGGATCCTTGTAGCAAGACCCATTCGCCCTAGGGTGAATCTATCCTAGGAGGATACTCAACATCTTTTGGTGACTAGTACACATCAACTTACCCTTCTCAAATCTGCCAAAAATTTGTTGTTTCTGATTGTTTTATGATTTAAATTGATTATTCAAGTTTCACATTGCATAATTGAGTTCATTTAATATTTTTAATTTTTCTCCCCAAAGTGTTGTTCAGACAGATTTTACCCCATTCTCAATCATAAGGAAATTGCAAGATCTCCCATAGGGTTGACTCACCTAAGGGTTGAAAGTCAAATTTACTATTGGGGGATCTCATTTCCTAATGAAATAGAAGAAAGATAGGTTCATCACACACCATTTCCCATCCATTTTGGTTAAACCCTATTTTTCTATGCTTCATTTTGGTGAACCCAACATTCTTGCACTATAAACTTTATGAAATTGGAGTTCATTCAAACCCTAGATCTAGGATTCACATTAGTTTTCATTTCATCTAGGTTTTTTAAGATTGCATTATTTTTCATTTCATCTAGGATTTTAAATTTATATTTTGCATTGTCTAAAATATGAAAATTTTAAAAATTGCATACATATTACATTGATTTTGCATAGAACTTGCATATCAATATCATTTTAGTAATTTACATTAGAAAATTTATTCAAAATTGAATTAAAAAAGTGTCATATTTTTTCGCTTTTTTTCCTTTATTGCACTTGCATTTAGACACCAAAATCTTGAAAAATTTGTCATAAAAACCACAGTTTGCAACCTAGAACAAAGAACACAAGAAATAACTTAGAATTTGCATTTTTCATTTTTAAAAACCCTGTACAAGGACCCATTCACCCTTGGGAAAATGAGTCCTTTAGGGCTCATCAAAACCAAAATTTCTGAGCATTCTTGTAGTCTTCTACACCTCCCAAATCCGCTAGTAAACCATTGTTTCAGTCTGTCAATTTTTGGTAATTTTTGTTTTATGCATTATGTCTAATCATGCATTTAGCTTATCCATTTTAAATCATTCCAAATTTATTTTAGTATTAAAAAACATCAGATCTATAGGACAATTGTTTACATTTCCAAAGCATTGCATAATTTGGATAGATTATTTTTTATTTTTGGCACACAAGTATCTTTCCTTTCCAATTATGCCAAGAAAAGATCATTAACAACCATGTTAGTCATTATTCTAATATATTTCCTAGTTATGAGTGTCTTTTAATCCAAGAGAATGAAATTTTTGACACATTCCTTAATATCACATTTCCTATCCTTCACTCATCCCCTAATATCTCTCCTATTTATAAGGATGTTTTGATACAAGAGGATACAAGCATAGACAATTATGTCAATCATAGTTGCTCTTCTCCTGATACCTCTCCTGCTTGTGAAGGTGTCTTGAAATTAGAAGATACATTCATTGAGAGTCATGACAATCTTGAAAGATTCTCTCCTAAAAACTCTCCTACTAGGGAAGATATTATGGTGCAATAGGATGAGATCATTGACACATTGCTTAACATTACTTTATCTATTCTCCAATCATCTACCACTTGTGAGAATGTTTTAGTGAAAGAGGATTCAATCGTGGAAAATCATGACAATCACATTTGTTCTTCTCCCAATATCTCTCCTATTTGTGAAGAATATATTTTGGTGTTAGAAGATCCACTCATTGAGTGATATGAGAATCTTGTTTCTCCCTCTCCAAAGACTTATCCCACTTGGGAAGATATCATTGAAAAAAATGATGCAATCATTGAAAAAAATGATGCAATCATTGATAAGAAAGAAAATCATAGTCATTCTTCTCTAGATGCCTCCCCTACTTGTGATGAAGTTATCTTACAAGATCCAACCATGGAATGTGATGAACATCTTTTTTCTCCTCTCCTAAAATCTCTCCTACTAGGGAAGATATCATGGTGCAAAAGGATGATAGAATTGGTACATGTCTTTCAAACACTAGTAATGTGGCTTCATTAGATGAAGATGATAAAGTGACATTATACTTCCCCTCACTAGAAGATCATCAAAATGAGGATAAGTCTATTGAGGTTTAAAACATTAGATCTCCCTTGATTATTAGACCTCCTGCAAGTCCTCTAATAATTAGACCTCCTACAAGTCCTCTAATTACTGGACCTCCCAAGTCATCTCCTGAGCCATTTCTTATCATAAATCCACCTCAACACAAGCCATTATGTAGCATTCCCAGTGTTCTACCCATTGATTTTTACTATGTTTTACCCACAAGTGAATAGTTTATGATACCAACATTTAACCATTTTTTTCTTTTCTGATACAATGACAATATGCACATTTGAAATAACCCCATTACAAACTTTTCCATTACATTATAAGAAACATTACAAAATTCCAAATAATGATTCCATATTACATAAACCCAAGTAAACATTTTTTATTTACAATTTTCATAGAGATAGAGATACATGAATACATACATAGCTTCCAAGAGCTTAATGAAACAAAGATACAAATGGTCTAGATGTCCTTACTGGTATACATCCTCAAATATTGGTCACCAACTATATGAGGGAGAGCATCACTCAAGTGTTTTTTTTCCAACCACAGACTTACTGCAGTCCCCCATACATCTACCTATTTGGTAAGATGGTTGCACTTAAAGACTCCCCATTCTGCACTTTGCTTTCGCGCTTCTTCATTTTCTTGCCCTTGCAGCTGAAAATATTATGTTTTTCCTGTGAAAACATTTTACTCTGCTATTTATTTAGCCGTAGCTGAAAATTTATTTCCTAATGAATAAAAGCCTTCAATCACTTTTTAACAAGCTATAGAAAAACCCACTTATTTGTGCATTTTACATTTTATTACCTTGCAGCTCATAGTCTTTTGTTTCATACAATGAATATTTTAATTCATTTTATCGGGCTCTATAAAACCTTCACCCATGCCTCTTTTGATTATTTTGTTTCACATTTAAAGTTTTTTCCCTTTTAAATGTGAAAGCTCTTAATTCTTTCATCGAGCTGTAAAGTATTTACCCGTGCATACACCATTTGCATTTTGCATTTTATTATTTCATTGGCAATTTTTTTTTAAAAAAATTGCCTTTAACACTTGCATGGGCCCACGTGGAGCCTCCCCGCTCCCCTGTTAGATGATGCTTTATGTTGGTGGGTCCCCCGTGGGCTAGCGGGAGATGACTTAGATTGGTCCACACCGTATGATTTCTGACCGTTGATCGAGCTCTATTTGATGGCTTTGCAGTTCTTCATGTTCTGATGCTCCTCAATGAACTCCCACGACATCAAGCAAATGTTTACCACAGGCAACATACAAATTTATCTTATTCCCATTGAAGCCATGAGTACACGAGCCTCCACATCTAGCAGTTTGTTGAATACACAGGGCACATCCATTGATTCAAACATTGCTCAAAAAAATTCATGAGAAACACATTTTTCCCTTTAAAGCGTTGAAGTTGCAAACTTCTGCATTGTAGTGAAACATCAAAGCGTGACAATAATTCAAGGGTGCCAAAGTTCTACTCCCAGCAATGTTCTTTTGCATTCTTGGCACTACTCTATTTCATATTCCTGCTTCCCCGCTATCTTGTGTTGAGGTCAGCACTTCCCCCATGGGATGGTAGGGAAAACCAACCTTATAATGTGTTCGAGCCATATATAAAATGTGGGCATCAGTGCCAAAATGGAATTCCCTCAAGAAATTTTGATACACTTTCACTGCAAACTCAAACACTCCCCATGCAAGGAAACAATGCGCCTGATTTACCCATACACAACATCGAACCAAGACGTTTCCAACAACATCATCTTATACTTGCATAAAATTTCCTTTGCAATATCAAATCGACCCCTTACATTAAGCACGATGGCTTCCCCAACTTGAAGCATAAACATTTCCTATTCTCTATTCTGACACCTTAAAATATAGCTCTCAAGCCCTCTCAAGATGTGTTGCCTCATTCCTTGGATTCCTCCTCTCATTGCAAAAAGCTACAAACTAACTCCAATTCCCAAGTGAAATGTCAACATAAGAATTCTTTACATTTGATTCACTTTGTGCAACTTTAAATATTTCTTTAGCTTTAAGCCAGTCACTGTTTGTTGTTCCATATTGCCAGACATACATAAAGCATTTGATGAGTTTTCATCCACTTTAAGTGCATCCCCAATTACACCTCCTTATGCTTCTAAATTTTTGCACATAGCCTAGAAGTCAAATCAAATTGTTGATATGAAGGTTGGTTATTTCAAGCCTCTAACAAACATGAAGCAACACCCACCTTCTTAGGGATTGTATATGAAAGCATGCAATTTTGCAAATTCTCATCTCTAACAAAAAATCCACTTGAGAAGATTCCTTTGAAACTTCATAAATAGGGGGAATTGTAAAATTAAGTTGTAGTTGTGTTTCATCTGCAATCTCATGACAAATATTCCTAGAGGTTTCCAAAGGCTTTGCTAAGAATTCCCTTGATGATATTGCCTCCGACTACAAGTCAAGATTTGATCTTTGTTTCCAATTGATCCGGTGGACATTTTTCAATGGAAATTGAAGTGTCTCATTTTTCTCCAGAATCTACACCATCAGAAAGAGCTCAACGTCTTGATTCCAACGCAACTCGAACGGAGCGAAAAGGAGTCCGTTTGCACGAGTTATAGCTAGTCAAACCTTCAGTCAAACTGGAATCAGGGGCGTCAAAAAGGTGGAAAAAATGGCATCGTCAAGAATCTTCAAAGTCAGTGTCATCGCAAAGAGCTCGTCGAGATGATTCCGGCAACGTTTGTTTCGTCGAAATCCGACATCGGATGCGAGAGTTATCAGAGGTCAAAGCTGTCAGTTGACTTTGAAGTTGGACTGTACGGATGCTGACGTCAGCAGTCAGTCCGTACTGTACGGAATACAAATGGATGAATTTGGACGTAACACGTGGTGGCAGAGTCATCGTACGGACCCAATTGTACTATGACACGTGTCCTTCCGTACACAGTCAGCATCGACGTGGCAGTACAATTGGCAGTTGAGTCAGCGTACGGTCAGCCAGTCAGCGTCCATGTCATCATTTGAGTCAGCGGCACAGTTGGCGGGCCACGTAGATATTGCGTCAGTGACACGTCTTCAAGTTTAGCGAATGTGAGGTGGCCACGTGGCACCCTCCTGGTGCGACACGTGGCCCTGTCTTCATCCCCGTCGTCGGCGTTGGTTGATTTTGTTAGCAAAAGTTTGTTAACTGCCCGAAAGGGGCTCGAACCCTCAACCTCGCCTTCCTATCCGCGCGGGCTACCAATGGACCACGCAGTGAATGCTAACAAATGTGTGGTAGCGGTTTATTTTGTTATAAGTTTGTTAAAACTTGGGTGGTAAAAGCCGACGGCCGGGAGTTGAACCCGGAACCGCCGGTGTGCTAAAAAGAATAGCCACCACTAGGCCATCAAAGGTCTTCGAAATATATGGTGGCATCGGTTAGTTTTGGTATATAGTTTGAAACCGAATGCCCTTATTTTTAAATAATTCCCCAAAATTGTTTAACAACAATCCTTTTAAAGGATTAAATGTAACAAATGGAGATAGTTTGAGCCCGAATAAGGATAATAAGGGAGATTATCCTGATTTGTTTTATGTAAATAAGGGGAGATTGTTGAAGATTTCTATGTATTTTGGAGAGATAAGGTGGATTTGGGAAATATTTTGTAAATCAATTGGTTAAAGGCCAATTTGAGAAAATTATTTGTATAAAAAGGAGGGTGTAAGGTGAGAGTTGGTATTCAAGTTTTTTTCAGGTGATGAAGTCCTGATGCTGAGGTGACGGAAGAGGGGTCTTGTTGAAGAGTTTTCAAATCATTCTTGCATATCAGAGCATCGTTACCCTGCCGAATTGCTTGAAGAATGGTGGTGCTTTTGTAATTGATTCTGGAGTTAATCGGATCGGTCTCTCTATTGGACTGGACCCGGAGACGTAGTCACATTTAGTGACGAACTCCGTTATCAATCGTTGTTTGCACTTCTCTTCTTCTCTCTCTTTCTTTCTCTCATTTCCTTCCTTTCTGTTATAATCACCTTGTTAATTCTTTCATTTTGTTATTTCCTTAAGTTAATTTCGATTTAGTTAACTTGAAATAATCATTGTAAAGCATTGTAAAAGCTAAGCATTTAAATACTGCAATCTAGTCTAGATCCTATACAGATCAAGTTGGTATCAGAGCACAGTTGACTATTATTGTAGTTATTTGTTTTTGAATGCTAACGAGATCCAGGATTCAGAAGGGTGAAGGCAAGCTCGAAGACTTTGATCCTGAGATCGGGAAGTGAAGAACTTTTCGAAGATGTCAGTTTCTGGAATGGAGGTTCCTGAAGAAATCAGTGAGCAGGAGTTTCGAAGAGCATTCCTCGAGATGAAGGCTAAGGTGGACATTCTTTTTCAGGAGAGACAAGAACGGAAAGAACGTGAAGAAGGTTCGTCGAAGCAAGATGCTCATGAAGACAAGAAAGGGAAACAACATGGAGATGGTGACAAGCAACCAGATCCACCCTCTTCTTCTTCTCCTCCCTCTTCTCCTTCTTCTCCATCTTCTCCTCATTCTATTTCTTCTAATCCTTTCAAGAGTGGGTATAAGCCTAAAATTAAGTTGGATGTAAAATTTGACTTGCCTAAATATTGTGGTGAACTTAATGCTGAGAAATTGGATGATTGGATTCAACAAATTGAAGTCTACTGTAGAGTCCAGAACCTATTAGATGATGTTGATAGGATCCAATTAGCTACTCTTCGTTTAGGAGGTATAGCCTTAACTTGGTGGGAGAGTAAGTCTAAGGCAGAAGTTTCACAACATGGTAGAGTCAGTTTAACTTGGGCAGAATTTATTAATGCTCTTAAGAAGCAGTTTTATCCCTTAGGACATATGCAACAGTTAATGATGGACTGACAAATGTTTAGGCAAGGGAAAGGTCAAACTGTCCAAGAATACACCCATGAATTCAGGAAAAGGGCTATTGCTTTGAATGTTCCTTTGTATACCCAGGACACTTTGTTGAAGTACATAGGAGGTTTACATTCCTACCTTAGGCATTCTATTCTTGTTTTGAATCCTAACAACTTGGATGAAGTTTGTGTCCAAGCTACACACTTAGAGTCAAGGGGTAAAGGATCTTTCATTGACAAGTTTGATAATGATGTAAAGAAATCTTCTAAGAATGTAGAGACAGGGAAAGGAAAGAAGGCAGCTACAGTTAAGAAGGATGAGAAACTTTCTTGCACTCATTGTGACAAGGAAGGTCATGATGAAGATCACTGCTGGAAGTTACATCCAGAACTGAAGCCTAAGTGGGCTCAAAGACGTAATCAGAAACAAAAAGGTAAGGAGAAAGCCATGAATGTTGTTATGGATCTTGGTTCAGATTCAGATGATGAGACTAAGATAACAACTATGGGTCTAAAAGGTAAAGCTCCTATTTCTGGTGTTTCTGTTGCTAGTTGTGCTTCTTCTTCTACAGTTAATGATTTCTCTGAAGATGTGAAAAGGAATGAGCTATTTCACTTAAGGGTTATTGCTAAGAACAATAAAATTGATGCACTCATAGATAGTGGATCTCATGTTAATCTGATTTCTGAAAGTGTTGTAAAGAACTTGGGATTAAGAACTACACCACATAAGCAACCTTATCCACTAGGCTGGATTTGTGAAAATGATAAGTTGCAAGTAACAAAACAATGCACCTTAAGGTTCACAATCACTAGTAAGTTTGTGGATGAAGTACAGTTTGATGTAGTTCCACTGGATATCTGTGGGATAGTGCTTGGAAGCCCTTATTTATATGATAGGAAAGCTGTTTTCTACAGGGAAAAGAACCATTATCACTTGTTTAAAGATGGCATTCAGTATATTGTACATTCTCACAAGATTAAGACTGATCATTCTTTTGCAAACACAGGGCAGTTAAAGAGGGTAATTAATGCAAGTAAAGAGTTAACTCTTATGTCTGTCAGTACAGGTGGTTCTAAACATGAACTTGGAGTAGCTAACCAGGGTCAGATGTTGCAGGATGCACTTGCAGTACAACATGAGGAAAAGATGCTTGAAAGCATTGATGGATCCTTGGGTAAAAATGTTCCTGTTGTAAAGGATCGATATGTTGTTGACTTGTTTTCTTTCATTTTTGCATTGATGTTCAGCTTGATGCTAGTCAATTTTTGTTGGTTAGTGGCTACGACATTGGATGTAGAAGCTTATGGAAGTGATAGAATATTGTTTATGTTCAACAATCTTGTTGCAGTCTTCATTGTGCTTGTGAGCCAGGTATTCAGATGTATAGAAGATACAAGACAAGTGGGGAGGCCAAGTCCTCACTTAATGTCAGAGTAAATGCCACTTTTGGAGGTCCAAAAGGTCTTCAGTGGGGAGGCCTGATCCGATGGACATTTTTCAATGGAAATTGAAGTGTCTCATTTTTCTCCAAAATCTACACCATCAGAAAGAGCTCAGCGTCCTGATTCCAACGCAACTCGAACGGAGCGAAAAGGAGTCCGTTTGCACGAGTTATAGCTAGTCAAACCTTCGGTCAAACTAGAATCAGGGGCATCGAAAAGGCAAAAAAAATGGCATCGTCAAGAATCTTCAAAGTTAGCGTCATCGCGAAGAGCTCGTCGAGACGATTCTGGCAACGTTCGTTTCGTTGAAATCCGACATCGGATGCAAGAGTTATCAGAGGTCAAAGCTGTCAGTTGACTTTGAAGTTGGACTGTACGGATGCTGACGTCAGCAGTCAGTCCGTACTGTACATAATACAAATGGATGAATTTGGACGTAACATGTGGCGGCAGAGTCATCGTACGAACCCAATCGTACTGTGACACGTGTCCTTCCGTACACAGTCAGCATCGACGTGGCAGTACAATTGGCAGTTGAGTCAGCGTACGGTCAGCCAGTCAGCATCCATGTCATCATTTGAGTCAGCGGCACAGTTGGCGGGCCATGTAGATATTGCATCAGTGACACATCTTCAAGTTCAGCGAATGTGAGGTGGCCATGTGGCACCCTCCTGGTGCGACACGTGGCCCTGTCTTCATCCCCATCGTCGGCGTTCGTTGATTTTGTTAGCAAAAGTTTGTTAACTGCCCGCAAGGGGCTCGAACCCTCAACCTCCGCCTTTCTATCCGCGCGGGCTACCAACGGACCACACAGTGAACGCTAACAAATGTGTGGTAGTGGTTTATTTTGTTATAAGTTTGTTAAAACTTGGGTGGTAAAAGCCAACGGCCGGGAGTTGAACCCGGAACCGCCGGTGTGCTAAAAAGAATAGCCACCACTAGGCCATCGAAGGTCTTCGAAATATATGGTGGCATCGGTTAGTTTTGGTATATAGTTTGAAACCGAATGCCCTTATTTTTAAATAATTCCCCAAAATTGTTTAACAACAATCCTTTTAAAGGATTAAATGTAACAAATGGAGATAGTTTGAGCCCGAATAAGGATAATAAGGGAGATTATCCTAATTTGTTTTATGTAAATAAGGGGAGATTGTTGAAGATTTCTATGTATTTTGGAGAGATAAGGTGGATTTGGGAAATATTTTGTAAATCAATTGGTTAAAGGCCAATTTGAGAAAATTCTTTGTATAAAAAGGAGGGTGTAAGGTGAGAGTTGGTATTCAAGTTTTTTTCAGGTGATGAAGTCCTGATGCTGAGGTGACGGAAGAGGGGTCTTGTTGAAGAGTTTTCAAATCATTCTTGCATATCAGAGCATCGTTACGCTGCTGAATTGCTTGAAGAATGGTGGTGCTTTTGTAATTGATTCTGGAGTTAATCGGATCGGTCTCTCTATTGGACTGGACCCGGAGACGTAGTCACATTTAGTGACGAACTCCGTTATCAATCGTTGTTTGCACTTCTCTTCTTCTCTCTCTTTCTCTCATTTCCTTCCTTTCTATTATAATCACCTTGTTAATTCTTTCATTTTGTTATTTCCTTAAGTTAATTTCGATTTAGTTAACTTGAAATAATCATTGTAAAGCATTGTAAAAGCTAAGCATTTAAATACTGCAATCTAGTCTAGATCCTATACAGATCACCAATCTATAGAAGAGCTTTCCATTGCACATAGTATTTTTTCTTTATTACTCAGGCTATCTCTGATTTTCATCCTATAAGCCCGATTACTCGTGGAACCAACATCATAATTCAAATCTTGAGATTCTCTATTGGATTCGGTATCATGGACTTTGGTTTCAGAATCAATCTTGGTGACATCTCTCATGTTCATTAAATCATACACTATATGTGAAGCCTTTTTTCATTTTTGGTGAACCAAAACTACATTTAAAATTCCTTGAATACCTTTGTTGTACACTAGTGTATTCCAAGCTAGTCTTCTTCAAAGATGATCCTGCACCTAGGTTGAATGAATTTGGTCTTTTTAAGGTCTTTAAATTTAACCCTTTTTTTCCTTCTTTAAAATTCTCATTATATTGAGCCCTTTTCAATTGACATGGCATAGATAATTGTGTTTCATGCACAGATTATCCTGTCTCATGTTGCAAATTATTTGACACTACAATACCCATCCATATTATTTCACCACATTTACATAGACTTTCATTGACCAATTCTTTTGCCTCTATTCCATACCTGCTTCCATTTTCTATGATCATTATCTTATTTTCACTAATCATTTAGAATAAGAACACTTTTCCAATGTCATGTTACCTAACTTAAAATGAGCTTTACATATCACCCACAAATTCATCTTCATCAAATTTTTACATAGACTTGAAATTGGTATTTTGAAACTTGTCAAACCATTATGGTTGCCCTTGGGAGATTGTATTCTAACATGGAGGCTCATTGTATTAACCCATGAATGCTCCCTCAATAGTGGTATGATTGAGCTTGAAGCTCCACATGCCATCTTAGATTTTGGTGTCTCTAGGTGACTGTCATATATTATTGTATGACACTGCCCTTTCTACTGTTAAGTTTTCTTGTCCTTCAAGCTCTGCTCTTTTTCATCCTTCTCTATCAATTCTATAGCATCATGTGTGGCTTCAAAATTTACAATAGCTAATGTTTCACTTTTCTCATTGTTGTTGATTGGAAATCGAGAACATCTCTCTGATAGACAACTAGTTTCCTTCTTTCTCAAACAAAGTTTCTTTTGCAATCTATATAACTCCATTGCTATTTTGCTATAGGTGCAACACACGGGGAGGAATGTATGGTTTTAAATAGTTGTCCTTATCATGCTTGCTTCCTCTAACAGTCATGAGCCCTAGAATAATCTTTCAATAACTTGATAAGTATGTTCTAGCCTTAAGAAAATCAATAGTTGGAAGTTGTGATGAATGCTTGAGGTCCTTTTGATGTTGATTTCCAATCATTGCAACAATCAACAATTGTAAATTTTTGAGAGTCCCATTAGTGGATCCTTTTGGGGACGTTTGTTCCTCAATGAGAAGAGTGTGATTTTAGAATCTTCTGGAAGAGCAGACTGAGTGCCAGAACCATTGGGAAAATGCAACTATCTTTATTCAATTTCTCAAACCTCATTTGATGGCCCTAGGCCACCAAATGAAAAAGGGGATTTAACACTTACCCCTGTCAAACACTAATCAGTTAAAGGAGTTGATCTCCTTTAATCCATGCTTGCCTCTATCACACTATAACAACATGAGTAGCTTCTTTCTTGCAAAAACAAGTGTTAGGCTACCTTTGAACAAGTGAGAACTTGCTCCTTGTTTAGTTCTACTATCACATGGAAACCAAATAACATAGGCCACATCACTGCCACTCAATTCATTCTCTGATTTTGTGGCAAGTGATAAAATATGAGGATAGTGATCAAGATTATATGAAGACACAGTCTTATCACATTTACCCACTCCCTCATAATGATTAAGGTTAGAAAATATATCATGCCTCAGAAACAATGTGCAATCCTCCTATGGATTAAGCAAAGAATTCTCACACATTTGTAACTCCTTCAACTGAATTGCATCACAGGCGAGTTTATCATCATCCCAACAACACTTGCTGAAGGTTTTGCAAATGGGGTAACAACTCAAGCGGGCTTAACCTTGGAGAAAACTCCCTGGTTAAGCGCGCTTGAGCTGGAGCAGTGCTGGGATGGGTGACCTCCCAGGACGGACCAGTGCTTCACCTCTGTGAGCATCACCTAGATGCAATGAGTGCTAAGTGGACCATTCGATATCATGAGAGATGGGTTCTTGTTGAACCACTACTCATGAAACATGGGTCAATGAGTTTGACTCAAAACTACACGGTTGAATCCTGATAGCAATATCATTATTTGACACGCTGTGGAAAAATACCTCCTACTTATCACTTGTAGAATTGGTATGACCAAGTGTATCATAACACTTTTGATTACACATTTCTTCTTCAAATAAGATATTCAATTCATATCCATTATCTTGTTCTTGTGAGCTTTCAAAAGTATTTTCATCATCTTCGTTGGAATACTTTTCACTTAGGGAAATTAGTGATGGCTCCTCCTTATGAGAGGAATCACAGTCATAAGGGTTGCAAACAAACTTCCAATCATCTTGATCATCCAAATAAGAATACTCCTTAGCTGATTGCATACTCACATCAACAATACTACTGTTATCATCATGAAGAGATGAAACTTTAGAATTAGCATACTCAACATCACTGCAACCTTCATCATATATAGAAAATTGTCTCTCTATTTTTGTACTCTTAGAGAAAATAGAAGAAACCTCACACATTTCATTCATTTCATCATGATTTTTATGGCTGCAATCTTCATTTGGATAGATTTTCTCCATGGGTTGATCAGGTACAAAATTCTCACCACTAAATAATGCATTATCATTGTCTTTTGCTATACCATCTAGGTCTATTTGATGAAGTCTGGAAAAGGTACCATCACATAATCTAGTCAATAAACAACTTCCATATTTGTCTATCATTTCTTCAATCACCGAAAGCCATTGATATAAGAATTCAAAGTTAGGGGGGCTAAAGTGAGTTGTCATGGTACTCGAACCTGGCTCAAGCCCTTCACAAAAAACATCAACACACACTGATTCATCAGGTCTATTTATCATTGGTATAGCAAACAAAATTTCCATTAATCTATCATGAAAATCATAGAAGGATTCACCCTCAAATCTCCTTATATCATACAATGCATCAATAAATGACATAGGTTCAACTTTATTTTTAGTTTTCTCTTCATATTCTTCTTGGGTATGCAGATTTCTATCCTTAAATAAGCATTCATTTTCTATGGATCTACCTTCAAAATAATAAATGAAATGCATTATGAGATCACACCATGAATCTATGGAATGCATTGGTAAACTAGAAAACCAATATTCAACAACATCTTCAAAATTTCTTACGAAAAATTTCATGATAGTGTCCTCTTCTTCAATTTGACAATCTTCCATTAAATCAACAAAACCCTGCACATGTTATGATGCCGACTCTTCAAAATATCCTCTAAACTTAGGAAAATATTCATTAATTCTTCTTGGGACAGAATGTGGATAAATTTTGGATTTTACTAAAGTTCAGAGGGTTATATCTCTCACTAGTGAACACCTTTATTTGAGGGCATGGCTGTGTTTTAGGCATGACGTTACAACTTGTAGAAGGAGAACTAGGACAACCATATATATTTGAAAATAAAATTTATTCCCTCTACAACCATTCAATTCTCAATATCCCTTTATTTTAATGCTCAATTTCACTAAATAAGGGAACCAAAGTTTTCTAGGACCTTCAAACATGGTATTCATATACATATTTATGCTTCTTGAAAACCAAAATACGAAAAATACCTAGGTATGTTGTAGCTGCTGCAAATTCTTCTTTTTGACTGAAATATTTATAGATTTGAAACTTTCTTTACATCTTCACCAAGTTCTTTAGTAGAGTTTCCACCTCCTTTGAGAGGAAAAAATCTTCAATCAATTGAAACATCTCCAATAATGAGATTTCCTTTTGAGTTCTTTTCATCAGCAGAGCACCATAGATCACACAATTTTCAAGTTCATTGCAACAATTTCTTTCTCTAGGTATGAATTCCTTCAATATTTGAACCAAATGCTTAGATCAGCAAATAATATGACTCTTTGATAGGATATTTTGCAACTGGAGATTCAAAGTTCTTCCTCGGCAAAGTCGCCAATCTATTCGTTCCCAAATCTACAATCAACTTGAATCCTAAAGGGCTGCTAGGCCTAATGGTCAAATTCAAGGAGAGATTTGGCCAACAAACGAGAGATTGAATTTAAACCCTTTCTCCCCTGCACTTCTGGATCTATGAAACCTAGGAGGGTGATCCCGATAATGTGCTTTCAAATACTTGTGTTGCAAAGCATCCAAAACACTGTAAACAAATAATTCTCCTTTAAATATTTAATGGACATACTACCCTAAATATTTGGATGAACTTCATGGTAATGCCTAATTTAAACACGAGAGATGTAATACATTAAATTCAACACACATTTGCACCAAGATAGATAAGTAAATTTTATTTTAAATTGTAGCTACCACAAACAATCTCAGGAGACTATAACATTAAAATACCGGTGCCATATTTGAGGGTGGAGTCACCTAAATCATGTAATTTAAAACTCATCACAACATTTACCCTGTCATAACTATGCCTACTTGATGATTCCTTACACCATTGATACTAGAAACCTAACAAAAAATAATTAGTAATCCAAGCACATGGCTTCCCCAACTTGAAGCATAAACATTTCCTGTTCTCTATGCCGACACCTTACAATACAGCTCTCGGGCCCTCTCAAGATATGTTTTCTCGTTCCTTGGATTCCTCCTCTCATTGCAAAAAGCTACAAACTAACTCCAATTCCCAAGTGAAATGTCAACATAAGAATTCTTCGCATTTGATTCACTTTGTGCAGCTTTAACTGTTTCTTTAGCTTTAAGCCAGTCACTGTTTGTTGTTCCATATTGTTAGGCATACTTAAAGCATTTGATGAGTTTTCATCCACTTTAAATGCATCCCCAATTATGCCTCCTTATGCTTCTAAGTTTTTGCACATAGCCTTAGTCAAATCAAATTGTTGATATGAAGGTTGGTTATTTCAAGCCTCTAACAAACATGAAGCAACACCCACCTTCTCATGGATTGTATATGAAAGCATGCAATTTTGCAAATTCTCATATGTAACAAAACCTCCACTTGAGAAGATTCCTTTGAAACTTCATAAATAGGGGGAACTATAGAATTAAGCTGTAGTTGTGTTTCATCTGCAATCTCTTGACAAATATTCCCAGAGGTTTCCAAAGGCTTTGCTAAAAATTCACTTGATGATATTGCCCCCGACTATAAGTCAAGATTTGATCTTTGTTGCCAATCCATAGAAGAGCTTTCCATTGCACATAGTGTTTTTTCTTTATTACTTAGGCTATCTCTGATTTTTATATTACAAGCTTGATTATTGGTGGAACCAACATCATAATTCAACTCTTGAGATTCTCTATTGGATTTGGTAACATGGACTTTGGTTTCAGAATCAATCTTGGTGACATCTCTCATGTTCATTAAAGCATACACTATATGTGAAGCCTTTTTCATTTTTGGTGAACCAAAACTACATTTAAAATCCCTTGAATACCTCTATTGTACATTGGTGTATTCCAAGCCAGTCTTCTTCGAAGATGATCCTGTAGCTAGGTTGAATGAATTTGGTCTTTTTAAAGTCTTTAAATTCAACCCTTTTTTGCCTTCTTTAAAATGCTCATTATATTGAGCCCTTTTCAATTGACATAACATAGATAATTGTGTTTCATGCATAGATGGTCCTGTCTCATGCTGCAAATTCTTTGACACTGCAATACCCATCCATATTATTTCTCCACATTTACATAGAATTTCATTGACCATTTTTTTTGCATTTATTCCATACCTAATTCCATTGTCTATGATCATTATCTAATTTTCACTATCATTTAAAATAAGAACAATTTTCCAATTCCATGTTACCTAACTTAAAATGAGCTTTACATATCACCCACAAATTCATCTTCATCAAATTTATACATAGACTTGAAATTAGTATTTTGAAACTTGTCAAACCATTATGGCTACCATTGGGAGATTGTATTTTAACATGGAGGCCCACTATCTTAACACATGAATGTTCCCTCAACAATGGTATGACGGATCTTAAAGCTCCACATGCCATCTTCGATTTTGGTGTCTCTAGGTGACTGTCATATATTATTGTATGACACTACCCTTCCTAATGGTAAGTTTGCTTGTCCTTCAAGATCTACTCTTTTTCATCCGTCTCTATCAATTCTATAGCATCATTTGTGGCTTCAAAATTTACATAAGCTAATGTTTCACCTTTCTCATCGTTGTTGATTGGAAACTAAGAACATCTCTCTAATAGGCAGCTAGTTTCCTTCTTTCTCAAACAAAGTTTCTTTTGCAATCTATATAACTCCATTGCTATTTTGCTATAGTTGCAACACACAGGGAGGAATGTATGGTTTTAAATAGTTTTCCTTATCATTCTTGCTGCCCCTGACAGTCATGAGCCCTAAAATAATCTTTCAATAACTTGATAAGTATTTCAGCCCTAAGACAATCAACAGTTGGAAGTTGTGATGAATGCTTGACTGCAACAATCAACATTTATAAATTTTTGAGAGTCCCATCAACATCAAAAGGGGACCGTACATGAAATTTATGCTTGATCAAAGTTCAACGAGGCTAGAGATTCCAAATGTTAACTCAAGAGATTCTAGATGTTAACTCAAGGCCAAAAAATTGATCATCTCCAAAATAGACTAAAATAGTGCCACGTTGAAGAGCTTGTCAAGACGATTCTGACGTCGCTTGAATCGCGTCAATCAGAGTCCATATGCACAATATATGGCCGGTCAAAGTTGAATAGAAAAGGTTGACTAGGTACCAATGATGACATGGCATCACCAGCATAGGAAACGTGGTAGTTTACTATGGTGTGACATGGTTATACG
This sequence comes from Sequoia sempervirens, assembly GCA_007258455.2. Taxonomy (NCBI): domain Eukaryota; kingdom Viridiplantae; phylum Streptophyta; class Pinopsida; order Cupressales; family Cupressaceae; genus Sequoia; species Sequoia sempervirens. The sequence continues at coordinate 22,922 of VDFB02031158.1, read as the reverse complement.
GATGGTGACATGGCTGGCTAAGGATGCAACATGTGGCAAGGTCAGGTGATGACATATGGCAAGATGATGTGGCACAAATAGCTGAGGTGGATCAATCAAATGGTGACATGTGGTAGGCACAAGAGTTGACGTGGTAGCCACATGGAAAGCTAATGTGGTACATGCAGCTAAAGTGGAGCAATCAAAAATTGACATGTGGCATTGGTAGGTGATAAAGTGGATCAGTCTAAGTCGACACACATCCATTTGAAAACAAATTATATAGTGCCACGTGGCCTTGTAGTTGGGTACCACGTGGCACCCATGTGACACCTTGTCTCTTGTGCGGTGGATAAGGTTTGATAAAATTGGTGTGGGGGGAGTCAAAACCTTGACCTCCTCTCCACTATACTTCCTCCCCACCACTAGATCATCCACTTTCCTTTGCTACATATGCGAGTCATTTTATATTTATATTTTTAAAAGACAATGGCAAATCCAAAAAGGGGGTTGGGTGGTTTGAATCCCCAACCTCCCAAATAACACTAAGTACACTCCACCACTATGCCATGTGCATTTTGTGGGATAGGAATGTACTTTGTTTTATATAAAGTGCAACGGAAATGCCTAAATAAAGGAGAGAATTACGAGGGGCCTAAGGAATATAAATCTCGTCTTTTAAAAGGTTTTTTTAAAAGACTTGAATTGATCAAGGGCTCAAATTAGGTAATATGGGGAATTTTATTGTTAACCCCCAAATAGCATATGTAAATTTATTTAAAGAGGTAATTTTTCTCTTTTGAAGGTAATCACTTCGATTTGGGAGGAATTTAGGAAAATCAAGGGAAATTGGAGAGGAATCCTGGAAAATAATGTTTGCACAAAGACATTGTAAATTGTATTTCTTTTGAGTGTAATTGGGTTTTTGAAGGAAATTGAAGCTTAACTCTTGAATGCAAGAGAAGGAGAGTACAAAAGTGTCTTTAGGTGTTGATACTGTGAGAGAAATTGCAATGCAAGTTTGAAGCTTGGATGATGTACAAAGGCAATTAAAGCTTGGCGTCATTAATAAAGTGGTCCTACATTGAGAAGTGGACCCAGAGACGTAGCCCAAACATATGGGTGAACTCTGTTAACAAATTCTCTATCGTCTCTCTATTCTCTCTTATTTATTTCAGTTTTTAATTCCTTCTTTGAATTTTACTTATGATAGTTAAGAAATTAGTTATTTTTATTAGGTTGAGTAAAGGATTAAGTGAACTCAATGCTATAATTTCAATGGCTAAATAAACATAACCACACAATTTTGTTTTATGATCAGGAAAATTTGTGATTGAGTTTAAGTGCAAGTATTTTGTAAACCTTTTAATTATAGATCATTTCTTCCTTCTCACTTCCACTTATTCCTTCAAAAACTTGACTAAGTGTTGGGTTTTCATACTTCGGGCTTCAACCTTCTCCTTTACCTCTTATCTTTCTTCAGTAAGAGGTAACTCTTCTCTCTAACCTCCTAAAGGATCCTTTCATACTTTAGCCTTCGATCTTCCCTTTTACCCTTTTTGTCTTTGTGATAAGGTGTAATCCTCCTTCCTGACCTCCGAAGCCCGAAAAGGGTTATCCTATCAAACTTTGTGGTTCTATCCTTCCTCTTCCTTCTTTCTTCCTTCCTTCGGCATGTAGTAAGCGGTACTCCCAAAGACTGATCCTTGACAGTCTGATGCCAAAATGAAGAATAAAGTATGAAGCAAGCCTGAAGCTCGATCCACGATGAAGGCACTATTTTTCACGGCTCTAGATCATATAATACATTGCAAAGGTTTCCTTTTGGGATCGATGCCCCAATATTTCTATAGATTTGGCGTGTTTTTTGGCAATGCCATTAATGCTTGATCCAACTTTTAAGCAGTCTATTTCAATTTCTAAGGCTTTAAGGATGACATTTATTGCTTCCCTGACTTTTTCAAGTGGGTTTTATGGTAACCTATGCTCTTTTATTATTGTTTTGTTGACTTTCTTGGTGGATCCATGCCCTAATTGCAATTTTCATGGGATGGCTCCATCCTATCACACACAGACTTCATTGTTAACCCTGGTTATGGTTAGGGTTCAGTTTGTGGTTTCTAAGTTATGCATGATCTATATTGGCAAGAAATTTATTCATTTCAAGGGATCTTCCTCTGGATCCTCCAAGGTTTTTTCTTTGGAATACTTGCATTTTTCTCCCAATGATTGTAAAGATTGGCCATATGCCTTTAAATTAATTAAGTTGATCATTGTTGTTGGTTATTTTCTCTTTTGTGTATGAATAATCTTTCATTACCTTGTCAAACCCTAACCTCCATGTTTTCCTCTGAGAATTGCAAAACAGAGAACTTTGTGAGTCTTTTGATCCTTTTCTTTGATGTACTAAGCAATCTTAGCTAGGAAGAAACAAATTTCCATCTTGGTGTACTACCTCCATTTCCCTTTCATGCTTTCTTTCTCCCTTTTTTCCCTTGTGAGCTGCTAGAGTAGGGTAGTGGTAGGATTTCATGTGTTGGGTTGGACCAACAAATTGCACTTGGATCGAAAGAGGAATTCAGCCTCTCTATAGATTCAACCTCATACGTGCAAAGGTCCCACACCTTGAGGTTGTTTCCATTGTGTTATTGGAATGTTGAACCTCATGCTCAACAGGGTGCAATTTCATGTGACAACAATTTTTGGTAAGCCTGATGGGACTACTATCTCTTGGTTGAAGAATTTGGTGTTTTCTTCAATGCATTTTTCCTTTTGAGGCATATGTTCAAACACCATGGAAACTCCATGCAAATCTACTAGTTCAAGCAGTGCTAGTTTTACTTCATTCTATTGAGGAATTGGTTCCTCTTCAACATTTTAGCCTTTGGAGGCGTTCTTCAAGAACCTAACAACTTTGCATTTCAATTTGGGTGACTTTACTGGTATGTACCCAAAATATTTTGTTGGGAAGTCCTCTACTCTTATTTTGTAAATAATTTCAAAGTGTTTCTTGTCATTCCCATGCTTAAAAATGTCAAGTTTTAGAGGAAACCACATGTACACTCCCCCATACCAAGATAATTCCAACTTTGCACCTCCCAATCAGCCATATCAGGTTGGTTATGTTTCCCCTTTCACTTCACATAACCATGTTTTTGTGGGTTCTCAATCTTATCAAAATGCTTACCACCCACCCCCTACTTGGTCTTCTTGGACACCCACATATTCCTATTAGGACCCCAAGAGACTCATCATTTTGAAAATTGGCCTTGTTTCTTTCCATGTCAACCCCAAAGTTCTGGTAATATGAGTGCAAGTGAAATTACAAGCATATTGCTAGATTTCAATAGGTAGATGGATGATATTTGGAGACATGTTCAAGATTTTGTCCTACAACAAGAGGAGTGGACTAATCAAGCCTATTAGGGGTAGCAAGGTTATTTCCCACAACAAGATGAGTTTGTTCATCAAGTTCACTATCCTTAAGAAAAAAGCATAGAAGCTTAGTGGAGGAATGAGAAATAGTTGGAGGCACAAATAAGGTAGCAATATGAAGAGTATACAAAAAATGATGTTATTGCTAGGCAAGAGAAACTCAAAATTGTCCTTGCTCTAGCATAAATGTTTGAGACTTGGGAAGCCCCTTGTGTGCCTAGTTTCAAACAAACACCTCCATATGTTCCAGAACAACCTGTTAAGGAGGAGGTAAGAAATCATAAGTTTGTAAGTTTCAAGAACCCTAAAAACCTCTTGAAACTTCTATTAGCCCTCTAGTTCTTACAGAACAACCTATTGTGTAGGAGGTATGCAAGCACAAAATTTTTAGTTTCAAGAATTATAATCAACCTCTTGAAACTCATTTTTAACCTCCTATGCCATCAAGTAGATCTCCTATGTTGGAGATCCAAAGTTTTGAGAGCCTCCATTCCTCACAATAACCCTCCTTGAGGAGGATCATCTTTTTACTCCTATTGAGCAACCCCTTCTAGAATCCCAACAAGAGTTTCAACATCCTTTTTGACTATTTTACTCCCCTATTGCTATATCACTCTTTAAGGGTGGATGCATGTTATGGGATCCTAATTGGTCAGAAGAATAGAGCAAGAAGTAGTTTTGGGCTATGAGTGAAGAGGTTATTCCTGAGGAGCCTTCATGTGCTCTTAACAATGAGTGTCCTGAGCTGCTACAAGAAAAAGTTGAAGATAATTAGTTGCAGTAGCAAGACACTAAATAGGTAAAGAAAATTGATGTTGTAGAGGAACCAATACTCTCTTTTGATTTCCTACCTCGTTTTATTGAAAATGAGGAGGATAGATCACGTATACCTACATCAACATAAGCCTCTAAGTAACTTGGTCTCGACTTGATGGATGAAGAAAACTCCAAGGTTTTGGAGTAGCAACAACAAACATGTTTATCCCCTTTTATAGTGGAGGAAACTCCCCTATCTAATGAATTCCACAGTTATGAGGTGGAGGACCTCTTTTGGGATGATTTAGAATCTTTTTGTTCAAGCTTGGATGTTAATCCTTCACCCCAAAAGAGGAGAAAAGAGGGAAATAGCACAAGAGTGAGGAAACAATAGAGGATGTGGAATCCATTACATGCCAAGAGTCTAATTTTGTTGCATCCCATTGCCAAGAAGAAATGAACATAAAGAGAAAAATTGAAGAATTCAATTCTTCATTTTAAGTGTCTCAAAACTTTGAGGTATGTGTTGATGAATTTTTTTATCAATGCATGTAATTATGATGTATGTTGGTTTTTTGTTGTCCCTGAATGTAGAAATATTGAATATGAGTTCTTGATTCAAGATGAATATGTGACCTTTGACATTAGGGATAATGTGAATGAGTTATAATGCTTCACGTGGGACCAACATGCTAAAAAATCCACCATTGAGTAGCCACACATTTTCCTGGAGAGTGATGCTCATGTTGCTCAATTTGATATTATGCTTGAGCTTCAAAGTTTTTCATTTGAGGTGCATGAAGATAGATTCCTTGTACAAATCAAAAAATAGGTTTGACATATTTTGTATCACCATGTGAGCTGGAAAATTTCTCTTTTAGTTTCAGTTCATGCATTGATGAGGTCAACGATGATAGTATTGTCCTATCCTTTTGTGAGGTGAGTTCTCTTCCCTCTACAAAAGGTTTTCTCTTGGTTACTGACTATCTTCAAAAAAATTCACCCTTGCTACTATATTTTCACCTAAGGCACCAGTGTCAGATGATTCTGACACTTGCATCATATGGTTCCCTTACAATGGAAAATTTTACAATGAAGTGCTCCTTCACCTTGCAGGCATTTGTGCAGTTCCATGCATGTTGGAAATAGTTTTCAATGGTTGTAGCTGGGTGAGGTTTGAAACTATGGTTTAAGGGAGATAAAATCCTTTAGAAGGTTCATCTTTGATAGAGGAAAATTTCCATCTTTTGATTTTTGTTAGTTTAATGTACATATTGTAAATATTTTACTCTCCATGAAGTTATTTTCCACACCCTGCATTCTCCTTAAGGGAATGTATGTTCTAGATTTATTACTTTCCTCCAAGTGTAGGCCTACACATGTTTTTTTTTTTTTTTCTCTTAGGAGACCCAGTTGTTGAAGAATTCTCATGAATTTGTTCCCAATGGATATGCAAGGCTACTGGATTCTATGATTAGTAGGAAATCATCTTGTAGAAATTGACATAAATGTTGTCATTTCATGCCACCCTTTGATGACCCATCATTTTTAACTGATCTTAGATATCCCACATGGACCATCTTGCATGAATTATCTTTGAAGGGTCCTAAAATTGGCTAAGTCATAGAGTTTCAAGCTTTTTGGTTTCACTTCCCTTGATACTATGTGAGTCTTTTTATCCTCTTCTTTGGTGTACTAAGCAATCTTAGCCAAGAAGAAACAAATTTTTTTCTTGGTGTACCACCTCCATTTCCATTTCATGCTTTCTTTCTCCCCTTTTTCCCATGTGAGTTGTTGAGTGAGTTAGTGGTAAGATTTCATGTGTTGGGTTGGATCAACACATTGCACTTAGATCAAAAGAGGAAGTTGACCTTCTCCGAAGATTCAACCTCATACACGCAAAGGTCCCACACCTTGAGGTTATTTCCATTGTTTCATTGGAATGCTAAACCTCATGTTCAATAGGGTGTAATTTCATGTGACAATAGTAGAAAACATGCCTTCCATTTATCAACAAAATGGGTTAGTAGAAGGGATGAACCAAATTTTAATGGAAATAGATAAAGTATGTTAAGTGGTACAAAAATAGATCAATGCTTTCGGGTAGAGGTTAAAAGTACTACTAGCTATTTGATTAATCGATCTCCTTGTTTAATTCTTGTTGATAAAAATCCTTATGGAGTGTGGATAAGTAAAAATCCTTCAGTTTCATATTTAAGGATATCTAGTTATAAGGATTATATTTATATTCCTTAGGAAAAGTGATCTAAATTAGATCTAAAATCTCATAAATGCATCTTCATTGGTTATGGTGATAATGTTTAAGGTTACAAGCTTTATAATCTTTAACCTAGTGTTGGAAAAAGGATTTATCACTATGATTTTTTGCTAAAAATAATCCAAATTTTCTATTGGGAAACAATAAAGGTTACAATAGTTGGAGCAATCCTTAATGGATTAAAGGTCTTCCTCTATGTTTGAGATAGGAAGTTTCTTCATAAGAGAAATCTAGATTTTTCAAGGGTGTGCTTTTAACCAAAAAAAAGGGAAAGAAAAACTAAAATTGAAACAAAAAGGGGAAATGCTAGATGAGGCTAATATAGGGTCGATAACCTAATTTTCCAAAAAATAAGAAAATATTCTTAAAAAAGGGATTTTTTCCTTGTAAAATACAATTTAGAAGGAAAACTGTAACAAGGATTTAGATGAGGAAATTCTACCTAATATAAGAAAAAAGACATTCAATCAGAATTTCTAGACTCATAGTTTTTAAAATATCTAATATTGCATTCATTGTTGCATTAAGACTCATTTCATCTACCACATGATAGGAAAAAAATAAAAGAATGGATACAAATTTAACATAAAAAATCTAAAATATAAAGAAATAATACATAGGCTCATAATCCAACAACATGCTTCTTTATTAAAAACTAAAAAAGAAGAGCTCAAAGTTTATTTTTGATTCTATAAATATGTATGTGAATTAAACTTCCCAAGGAAATATAATCCCTAAACAAAATTATCTCATATATAACCCTTCATTTGTAAATTTTTCATAATTGCTTCTTGAAAATATGAATTTCTTAAAATTCACTTGTAACTACTACATAACTATTTTTTGAAATTTGACTCAAGGGAGAATACTATATTAGGTATTTCAATCCTTCATATGAAAATGCACAAAAAGAATTGCATAAGAGCATAAATAAAATGGAAAGCAAAAATCTTAATATGTTTGAAATAGGAAGGCATACTATACCTAAAGAAGAGCGGGCTAATAGAACATATTTTTTTTTACTTTGGAACTAGTGGAAATCAGCTTACATGGATATTCAAGAAAATTGCATCGAGATTTTAAATGTGAGATTATTGAATAATCTATTTGAAGAAGAAAGAATAAAATTTTTTATTGATTACTTGATTAAGATACACAACAAAAGATCTAAGATCAAAAAAGAAAGGGAGATGAAATTGATGTAGTGTTGGTGGTCTGCTTGTTTTAGGTTGTTGTGCTTATCCATGTTGTTGGTGATCTATAGGTCCCATAAACTATTTGGCCTCATGAACATTAATATAAACCTTTATTTATTCATTCATTTTGTCATTAGTGAACTACATTCTTTTCATAACGACTATGCTTGTGATTTGCATCAATATTTTAGTGAGTTAGCATTCTATGAAAATAATGATGAGAAATAAAATCATTGCTTTGAAAGATGTCACGAGTTTTAAAAGTGATACAAATAGAAAACTATTAACAAATTGGTGTATTCTAGGGTTCAAAGATTGTAAACACTTTGTACTTTGCACTATTTTAGGATTTGAGGAAGTTTTGTCAGCTGTTGGTTTTTTATTTCCAACTAGTTCTTGAAACTATCTAAAGAATAGCCAATTATTATGCTCAAATGATTCAAGAGGTTGGCCAACGAAAAGAAGAATGATTTGAAAATTTTCTCCTTTGAACTTTAGTATTTTCAAGACCTAGGAGGGTGATCCTTTATAATATCAAATGAAAATGTCTATAATTCATATCAAGATATTGTTAAAATAGATATGTTCCCTTGAAATGGCCAAGAATTACAAGTAGAATTGACTCAATTGGCTAGATTATTGGAAACTATTTCTTACTGGCTCTAAGAACATAAGACAACGTTCAGAAATAAGTTTTGATTATAAGGGAAAAATAGGTTTTGAAGGGACTCGAAAGCCTTTACAACAAAACAGATGAAAAGTTGCTCATAGATAAAGACATTGAGCCATTAGCAACAACCAACAACAAAACATCAGCCAAAAAATAGAGAACCAACAACAAAAGACAGAAATAGAAAAACACATAAAGGGACACTATTTCATGTTCTTTAAGGTTTTAGCCACCTCAAGTTCCTGGTTACGATGCAGTTTGACCATGTCCATCAGTTCTTTCTTCTCCTCCTCAAAGGTTTTCCTCAGGTTTCCCTTACCTCTTGTACAAGGGCCTTTTGCCCCATCCTTTCTGACCTTCTTCCCCTTCCTCTTTGAAGCCTGGTCCTTCTCCTTCAAATCTGCAAAGTAAAGCTAATCTTCCCTCAGTTGACTTATCTTGTGAAAAAGGACCTCCAAGGATTCAATACTGTTCTTAACCAAATTGTGGCTAACTTGCAGTAGCTTCTTGATGTCCATATTAGTATAATTAATCTTATCCTCCATTTCAGAAAGTAAAATTGATTTTAAAACTTGGTGACATGGACATATAACCAATATTCATACCTAGAATGGTTCCTAAAACCTAGGCCACAAATTCAAAGAGAAATGCAATTATATTATAGATAACAAACTTTGAACAAATTCAATGGAAGCTTGAATATCACTTCCTTACAATGACATCCTTCAAAATTTACAACCAATTATTCTTAACAATCCTTGTATACATTCATAGCCCTTAAGATCTCTAATACAACAATTTAATCTACTACTTGAATAGAAGCTATATAAGAGAATTCATTTGCATAAAATTGCAATGATGAACATAAATGATCCTTGATAAATTTATATTCATAAGAAATGAAATATAAAATTTAGGAGACAATTGATTGTAAAATTATCACAATATGCTCATGTATTTAGAACTTTTATTGCTATAAAAAATTACAATTACATTTGTATTTCTTCCCTAGAAAACCTAGACCAAACTAGTACAAACCTAGAACACAAATTTTTTTCTTACAAAAGTCCATGATCATTTGAATACAGCTAAGATCTTCCTTTTATAGAAATAAGAGAGCAACAATCTTAGAGCCATGGACAAATGCCACATTTTCATTTGACAATATTGTCCCTAGGATCAAACAAAACAAGTTACAACAACTTTGTAGAAGAGAAAAATGTATCACTAGAAGACAAAACTGTTGTAGAAGTTGTTCACAAGAAGGTATTTTTATTCTACAATGATGAGGTAACATGGAGAAATTGAATGATGATTCTATTGAGCTTCTCCATCCACATTGAGAAAATAGAATTTATAAAATCATTGGAGCTGATGGAGATTGCAATAATAGACAAAATGAACCAAAATTACAAAATATTTGTGGATAGATGACTAATTTAAAATGCCATATCATCTGAATTATATATTACATTAGAAAATTGCTAATATGGTAAATAAATTCTTATGGAAATTTATTATACTTTTCATCCCATCCTAGATATGTCCTTTCTGATGGCCATGGGAAAGAAAGTACCTTGTCCATATTACGATTATATTCTAAATATTTTGCATCTAACAATGCTCTAGTTTCTTTCCAAAATATATATAAACCCTACTTGAAAAAGAAATTAGTTTATTTGAAGTGGAATTTAATAAATTTGTATCCACATTATCACTAGTATAGATAAATTCTACAAGGGTAGGAGCTATTATGTTAAAACCTTCCTTCCACTACTGTAGAGACTTGATTTCTCCTTTATCATCTAGGATGCTTTGTATGACCTTCATTTCTAAGCACTCAAAAGATTTGAATTTAGTCTTTTTTTTTGTAATAATGTTATCATGTATGCCTTCATTTCTCCTAGTAATTCTTGCACCCTTAAAAATCCCTTTAAAACTAGCAATTCTTGGTAATCATTTGTTCATTATATTCCCCAGCCTCTCTCGATCCTTTACAATCTTAGCATATGCATCCTTAATATTGGAGTAAGCTTGATGAGAGTCCTCTAATTTCCCTAGGACTTTGGATATTCTATACTTAATCACCTCATCTACTATGCTATTTATTTTCTTCTTATGCTCTCTCTAAGCATTATTTATCTATTCCTCAAGCTTCTCCATTTTTTTATTTAATTCTTCCTTTTCTTTTATAAGAATATTTGAGAATTTTGAGGCTAAATAAATTACCATTTCTATCCCTATTGGTGGAGATGTTTTTGATGGCTCTTTTGTCTTAAGTTTTTTATATTCTAAAATCAACTTCACATGATCCTTCAATAATTGATCATATTCCTCTTGTAGCTTCTTTGTAGTGGCTTCATTGAATTTAACTTTGTGAACAAATGTGAAGCAAATTTGGGATCTGTAGTGTGTGATACTCTTTTTAATATCAAATTCCCCCTTATTTCTTGCACAATTTCTACCACTTGGGGTTTGTTGGTGTTTGGAGCTAGAGCCTAGATGGCCAAAGTTTCTCATTTAGGATTGAAACCTAATCCTAAATATTTATGCTCTGCTTGTTCCTTAGAAGAGAAAATCTCATCTTATATTCTTTTTTTTTTCTAGGGCTATTGAAAAAGAAATATCTCACTCTAGTAGTAGCAACAGTCCATTTTTTGTTACCAACCTCCTCCCTTCTTCCAAAGTGATGTTCTTGACATCAAATTCAATCTCACTCAACACTTCTTAGTTACTTCATCATACTTGGAAGGGTGCACTTCACCTTTTGATCTATTTAATTTATCATTTAACTCTTCTCTTCTTATTCTTATTAAAAAAATTCCTTGAACTCCTTTTATTTTACAAATTCATCATCAAAGAAGAATTTTGTGCATGCAAGGTGTTTTTATTGATGTCAAAAAGCTTGTGTTTTCATTGGTATCATTTGTGTAGTGGTTGAGAGATATTTTTTCTTTGATTAGTTACATTCTTTTGATTATGGTTGTAGTAGTGATAAAAATGTCGAGGATATTGAGAAAATTGATAAAAAGAGGAAACGGGTATTGCATAGGTGTTTTGGTTTTGCTTCACATTTCTTCTAGGTTGAATATCTACTTGTGTTGTTTGGATATGTTGGTTAGAGGTGTTTAGAATTTCCATATTTAGAATTTTGGCTTTTGGATCATTGTACAAAAGAAGTTATGTTCATCAGTGTGTGAATTGGTTTTGCAGTGTTGCTTATAGAGGTGTTTGTGAGAAATTTTTTTGCTCCACATTTCTCCATAGTTGTTCTTTAGGTCTTGTGATTATGAGGGTATTTTTATGGTGTTGATCTCTTTCCTGTGTTAAGAGGATCCATGATTTTGTGCTTTGGAAGATGGATTTTAGAGTTATAGTGTTTGGCAATGTAGTTTGACTGTACAAGTTGTGTACATTCTGAAGGTGCGAGTTAGTGCAAAGAATTTGTTGGATCTCAGGTGGTTTTTGGATCATTATAGATTGTGTAGAAGTTTGGTGTGTGGTTTTTAAGTCATCCTTGGATTTTAGGAAGTGTGTACTTCAAATTTTAATGGTGTTTGCACGTGTAATGATCGACTTGGTTTTTACACTACATTCGAAGATGTTTAAATATTGATGAAGGCGTAGCATGGAATGCAAGTGTTGATTTCGGTCCCAATTAAGTTTTGTATTGGTCCAATTTAATTACTATCCACCACAGGAATGCTTAGTGTTGACCTATTTTTGAATTTGTAAAGTGTAAGGTGTGTGTAGCTAACTTGAAGATGCTTTTCAAGTTATGGATGGTATAAATGCAAGGTGAGATGATGTGAGATGAAGTATGGAATAGAGTTGAGTGTTGTGATGCAAAACTAAGTGCAAAAATGTGAAATGTAGTGCGATCTATAATTCAATATTATTAAATGTAGTGAGTTGGAGGTATCTTGATCTCTTGAAGACTGTGAGTGTTGTTGGAGCTATTGTGGTGGACTCTCTGTTGCATTGAGATCATTTTCTCTGTGCAACATTCTATCTTATTTCCTCTTTCTATTTTGGAAGTAAGCCTAGGTTGTGAACCTTTCTGGACAGCGTGTCATATTCTGGCAATGAGCCTCTTTGTATTGATTTTGTAATTACTTATATTGTGAGCTAAACCTTACCATGGTTTTTCCCTCCTAGGGTTTTCCACATGAATCTTGTGTTCTCTTGTGTATGGTTTTGTTATTTCAGTTTTTGTTATTTGCATTTCATATTTTATAACAAATTAAGGGTTTAATGAATGCATGTAGATTTGATTACTATTGATGGTTTTGATGTTTTAATTTGATACAACTGATTCACCCCCCTCTCAGTTGTCTTGTTCATTCAACAATTGGTATCAAAGCAAGGTTCCTTGGAGAAAATCTTAACCACTTGAGTTAGATATAGGATGTAAAACAAGAGGGAGATCCCTAGATGTTTGATGGCACAGACTATGCATTCTAGAAAGTGAAGATGGAAGGCTATTTGGTGTACCTTGGATCTGATGTTGCATGGGAAGTGAATACTGTATATTCCATACCTACAAATGGATGAATCACAAGTGATGAGATCAAGGCCTATGAAACAAATGGTAAAGAAATGTTTGTTCTTTTGAGTAGTCTTACAAATTTTTAATCAATGAAAATTATGGATCTGAAAACTGCTAAAGAGATCTGGGATAAGCTAGAAAGTATTTATGAAGGAGATGATAAGATTAAACAAGCTAAGATGCAGAATCTAAAGACACAATTTGAGAACCTGTGAATGTCTAAAGATGAAACAATTTACAAGTTACATGTAGAGGGTTGATGAACTTGTCAGTGCAATGAGAGGTCTTGGTGCAAAATTCAAAGAACCTAAAGTGGTAAATAAAATTCTTAGAACTCTTCCTAATTGTTATGGAAAAAAGGTTTCTACTATTGAGGAAGTTGAAAATTTCAATACTTACACTAGAAATCAGTTGTATGGCACAATGACTACATTTGAAATGAGAAAAATTGGTTTGAATAAAGGTGCAAAAGAGACTGCCTTCAAGGCTGTAAAATAAAAAAAAGTTGAAGATTTAGATGGAGATGATCTTGATGATGTAGAAGACAACTTTGTAAGAAGGATGAAAAAGGGCACTGGTAAGTACAAAGGTAAATTACCTTTCAAATGTTTTAGTTGTGGAAATATAGGTCACTATGCTTCGAGATGTCCAAACATAGTTGTGAACAATAAGAACAAGGAAAACAAAGGAAAGATGATCAAGAAAAGCTATTATGTTAGAGAAGATGTTAAAATTTTTATGATGAATATGATAATGGAGATGTTGATGATAATGAATGCTTGTTCTTGGATTTAAAAGATGAATATTTTTCTGCTAACTCTGAAAGTTGTGTGAAGAAAAATGCTCCGAAGAAAAAGGATAAGACTGGAGGTACTTTGGTATTTTCTTTTCATGTTAGATAGGATAAGAACTATTGGTTTATTGACACTAGTTACTCAAATCATATGACCAAAGACAAGAGTAAGTTTGGTAAACTTGAAAATATGATGGAGGAATTGTTAAATTTGGAGATAATTCAAGTGCTAAGATTTGTGGAATAGGTTCAATTAGTTTTGATGGCAAGAATAATACTGAAGATGTTTACTATGTTAAAGTTTTAAGCAATAACCTCTTGAGTGTTGGAAAAATGTGTAGCAAAGGGTACAATCTTATGTTTCAGGATGATGGATGTGAGATCAAAAAAGGGTCCAGAACTATGATTGTTGCTGGAAAGAGGAAAACTGGAAATATCTATCAACTCAAGGGTGGTGATGGTCACTATTTTATGAATTAGATTTAAAATGATAGCTAGTTATGGAACAGGAGGATATGTCACATCAATTTTGATAACTTGGTCAAAATCAGTCCAGTTCAAGCAGTGAGTAGTTTCAAGGGAAAAAAAAAATCTTCTATTGGATTGTTGGAATTGGTGCATACAAACCTTTGTGGTCCTACAAGAGTGAGAAGTCTTCAAGCTGATAGGTATTTCATGCTTTTGATTGATGATTATTCTAGAATGACATGGGTTAATTTTCTTAGAGAAAATTTTGAATCACTAGATAGGCTCAAAGCATTTAAAGTTATGGTTGAGAATGAAATGGATTTGAAGATCAATTTTTTAAGGTTTGACAAAGGTGGAGAGTGCTGCAAGTATGAAGGTTTTTTCATTGATGTCAATGAAAATTCAACAAGATGGTGGTCATTGATGTCAACTATGTGTTATGGAAGTTTTTTGCATGATGAACATGTCAAGGATATTGATAAAATTGTGAAAAAGAGGAAAATAGGTTGTTGTAGGTTGTGCATGCGTAGTTGAGATATTGAGTAAGTGTTGTGAGTACATGGAGCTATCTTTTTGTTGCAGTGTCTAAAGATGAGTTGGAATGAAGTAATGAGTTCAAATGATGTCTTTGGTATTTGGTATCCAAGTACTTTTGAGAAAAAAATGATAAACAGAGAAAATAGTGTTGTGCAAGTGTTCAGAATGTGCTCCGAGATGTGCTATGTGTTTCTTCTATGTTGATGCTATGCCTCTATGGATCTGATATGTTGTTCAAGGTTGTTAGAATTTTTGGTTTCTGGATTGTTGTACAGAGTGAGATATTTTCACCAGTGTGTGAACTAGTGTTTCAATTATTTTTTCTATGGCCTAGGAGAAATGTATTTTCTCTGCATTTCTTTGTAGTTTGGCTTCAAGTTGTGTGGATTTGGGAAGTTGCTTGTAATGCTTTTATCTTTCAGAATTCAAGGTTTCACTTGATTTGGTATAGTATAGTGTGTTTTTCATCCGTTAGTGTGTGAATAAGGTTTATCAGATGTTTTGGGTTGAAGCATTTGTATGTCACGAGTTTGGATGAAGTCTTTGTTGGATCTCAGGTGGTTCGTGGTTCATTCTAGATTGTGTTCAAGTGAATTATGTTGTCCAGAAGTTTCAGATTGATTTAAGGAAGCATGTACTTAATATTTTATGGTGTTTATCATCGGTATTGACTGACCTTGTGTTAACATTACATGCGAGGCTTGTGAAAGCATGTTGAGATTTTTTGGGTCTTAATTAAGGATTTATATGGTTCAAATTCATTCCTATCCACCATAGGAACATTTAGGTGCCAACCTAATTT
This sequence comes from Sequoia sempervirens, assembly GCA_007258455.2. Lineage (NCBI taxonomy): Eukaryota > Viridiplantae > Streptophyta > Pinopsida > Cupressales > Cupressaceae > Sequoia > Sequoia sempervirens. The sequence goes on along the minus strand of VDFB02031158.1, from coordinate 7,459 downwards.
AAATTTGTAAGTATAACAGATAGTTTCTGACCTTAGAGAAGGTTTTTGAAGTTAAGATTGATATAAATAAGAGTAATGTTGTTGTGAGATGCAAGAGAGGGACAAGATAGATGCGAGATCGATGCAAGTGATGTGTGTGATGTGAATTTGAGTAGAGCAGTGTGAAGTTCAAAGTGTTGGATTCTTGAAGGTAGTGAGTTGAAGGTGTCCAAAATATTTCATGCAAGGATGCGAAAGTGTTAGAAAAATTGTGGTGGATTCCTCATTGCATTGAGAAGTTCTTTGTGTAACATTTCTCTTCTATCTTCTTGTGTTCTTTTGTGGTAGTAAGCCCTGGTTGTGGGATTTTTTGGACATTGTGTCCTATTTTGGCAGTGAGCCTTTGTACCAATTTTTCTATTACTTATATTGTGAGATAATACTCACCGTGGTTTTTACCTCATTAGGTTGTTCATGTAAATTTGGTGTTCTCTTGTGTATGGTGTTGTTATTTCATTTTTTGTTATCTGTGTTTCATGTTTAATCACTTTAACAGAATAAGGGATTAATGAATGCATGTGGATCTCATTACTTTTGAGGGTTTTGATGTTTTATTTTTTCTAAAATAGATTCACCCCCTCCTATTATTTTTCTTGTTCATTCAACAATTGGTATCAGAGAAAGTTTCCTTGGAGAAGAGCTTAACTTCTCAAGGTAGATCCAATATGGAGAAGAAAATTGATTCCCTAGATTTGATGGATCATACTATGCATTCTGGAAGACAAAGATGGAAGGATATCTGGTAGCTCATAAATTTGAAATTGAAAAGGCAATAAAGAATTGGTATGTTGCACCTCTAAATGGTCCAAGCACAAGTGATAAGATCAAGGCACATGAAATAAATGGTAAGGCAATATTTATTCTAATGAACAATCTTTCAAATTTTGAATTGGTTAAAGTTATGAATCTTAAAACTGCTAAAGATGTTTGGGATAAGCTTGAAAGTATTTATGAAGGAGATGACAAGGTTAAACAAGAAAATTTGCAAAATATGAAGGCACAATTTGAGAATATGAGAATGTCTAAAGGTAAATCAATTTCAACCTACAGACAAAGAGTTAACTAGTAAGTGTTATGGGAGGTCTTGGTGCACAAGTTAAAGAGCTTAAGGTGGTAAAGAAAGTTGTTAGAACTCTTCCTTATTCATATAGTGAAAACGTATCTGCTATTGAGGAAGTTTCAAATTTTAATACTCATTCTAGAGATCAGTTGATTGGTACACTAACTTCATTTGAAATGAGAAAGCTTGGTTTAAAAAATGGTACAAAAGTGGAGACTACTTTTAAGGCTGGAAAATCAAAAAAAGATTGAATATTCATATGGAGATGGTCTTGATGATGTGGAAGCTAACTTTGTAAGAAGGATGAAAAAGGGCACCGGTAAGTGCAAAATTAAACTACCTTTCAAATTTTTTAGCTATGGAAATGTAGGTCATTATGCTTCTAGATGTCCAAATAGAGTTGTGAACAATAAAAGTAAGGAGAATAAAGGAAAGATGATTAAAAGAGATTACTATTGAAATGAAAGAAAAATGGGTTAGGTAGTGCTATCATATGGTTTAGGACATAGAGTACAACCACTTTCCAATTTCATTCAAGGATAACCCGAGAGATCACAATGCAAAGGAGAAAGAGATCTTGCAATAGTGTTTTCCTAGGGGTTGAATATAAAATAAAATGAGGGGTTCACCACAAAGCTAGGGATTGGAAAGAAAAATGCAATACAATATGTAACAATAAACCTTAATTCAATGCAAACTTTAACTAAATGACCTAAAAATGAAAATAAAATTCAAAAAACAAACTATAGGATGAATTGTGTGCACCTGTAAATCTGAAGATGATTGGAACGAGGTTTGAAATGCTGGAAATTTTGACTTTACTATTGACTAGGACTCATTCGCCAAGTTGGGAGAATCAGTCCAAAATCTAGGTTTTTGTGTAGGAACAAGAATTTGGAAAATGTGTATCGGAATCCGCAAAAATCAAAATTTTGACCAAACTTGGGACTTGTTGATGGTGTTTTCTGCACAATAACAACTTAGACAGAATATGGAAATCCTATCTCTCTTTAAAGGTAAATCTCTATCAGTAAGCCTCAAGAGACAACCCCAAGGTCTCTAATGTCAAGTCTTGACAATGCATAAACAACTCAGTGATAATGTGAAAATGTTGGTAATCACAAAGGGACCTTACAAAAAAAATGTTGAAATTCTTAAACTTATCAGATTCTGCAATATGATGATACTTGAATTCCTAAATCTAACTCAAATTTCAGAGAAATAGCAAAAGATAAAAGGGTTCACAGAGATTTTAAAACTAAATTAACTTCTAAGACCAATAATGTAAATGATTAAACACTCAAAGTGGACCAATCCTTCAAAACCAATTCCTGCTTAACCCATATTTAATTTGCAATTTCAGAGAAATTGTTCAATCTTCTGAAGAATTAAATATTTTCAGATCATGAAGCATCCATTAAAATCAACCCAATTCTGCAATTAAAATGAATAAATACCCACAATTGAACTCAACACACAAATATTAGGCCCATACTAACTTTACACGACAACTTACCATCAACAAGTTACTAAAATTATGGACCAAGGATTGCTCAAACACTCCAACTATCAAACCATAAACACCATAGCATCACTTCTAAATCTAAATTCTAACATATAACTAATAATCTTAAAGCAATCTCAAAGAGATGAAATGACAAGAACCATGCAAGATAAATCAACACAAGAAAGAGCATCAAAGCACAATGTCTTTACTTATATTGAATCACCCAATATTTGCAATAATTTTAGTATTTAGTGTAGAAGCACTTGCTCTCAAAAAATGCTAACTCCTAACTCTAGCTCTTGTAACTATCACTTGACTTTTCTATTTTCTAACCCCTACAAATGCAGAAAAATGTCCAATTTATAGCCACTTTCAAACTATTTATAGCCACTTTCAAACTAGGTCAGACCAATTAGGGTTACAAAAACTTCGACGAAAATAGGTTGGCTTAGAAGCTTCCTTGAATAAAATAATCATTTTTTTTGCATTCAACATGTGGGCTCATTCCAGGTTGGCATGGAATCTCCAATGTAGATCACTCCAATGCATGTAGAGGTCAAAGGAGGAATGTGTAGAAGGCCCTAGATAAATGGGAAGCACAAATCTTGATGCAATCATTCATTAACTGGCCTCTTATCCTTATCTTGACCCAATTTATCTTGCACCCTAAGAAAAATCATCTCCAAGTTGGCCAATGGTGGAGTAATCAATACTTTAAATCTTCTTTCAATTGATTTAATCTCCCATCTTGATTCCTTAATGACCTTGTCCCACACTACCCTAAGATCCTAAAACTTCTCCATCATAGCAGTATAGGTAGCTGCATCATCCAAATGATGGGTGGTGATTGGGCCATCATCAATTGGAGCATAAACGTCATGCCACCATTTTCTTAATTGTTCTAGGCTTAGATGTTTTGGTTCAAAAAATTTCCTTCCAGTCATTACTTCAAAGAATGAGATGCATCTATTATAAATTCCATTCAATGTATTCCCTACCTGTTGACCTTGTTTATGAATTTTCTTCATAACTCTTTGTTTGATCTATAGGGCCTCATACCACTCCCAAGGTTCTAAAACCTTTGAGGAAGGAAAGATTCCATCACTTATTAACCTCTCCTCAGTGTAATCCATGATTGTCTTTATTTTATGTAGGAGAAGGTCCACATCATCTTTATCTTGTGCCAATAAAGTATGAAACCACTCAAATGATTTGTGTGCATCTCCACAAGTTTACCGAATTTCCTTAATCAAGTTGTCTCCTCTAAGCCCTACTCCTTGTACCCATTCATGTGTAGCCTATGTAGAAGTTTTCATCTTTTCAAGTTCACTAATTGTCTCGATAGGTAGGAAATATCCTGTTGATGAAGAAGAGCCAACTTGGTTGATGGACTGCAAGGGATTCATTATATTTTGCAGATGCTTCTTTAACTCTGCATTTTCTTTCTTCAATATTTCCTTGGCTTGTACTTCTTTATCCAATATTTCCAAAATTGTAGTAGCAGACCCCTTGAACTCTTCTACTTCTTTTCTTCTAGAGGTAGGCCCCAAATTTATTGTTTGAATGTTGTAATTTTGAGGAGTTACCTCATCCTTATTCTTATCTGCTGCAGGAGTGGCAATATGAATCACCCTATTATTTGATTCATCCCTATCAATTTTGGAAATAGTTTTGGCCTTCTTCTTTGTTTTACCTTTTCTGATGTTAGCCAGTAAAGCATCCCAACTCAGAGGAGTATCATCTATAACTACTTACCTGCTTTGTAATTCCTCATTGAGCCAACTAGGAGTAGAAATATCTGACTGGTGCTCACCTTGTTCAACCCTTTCTTGTTGACCAGTGGAGGAGTCAACATTTGAACCATGCATTGCAAAAACTCCTTCATCTTTACCTTCTTCTTCCTTATATTTCTCCCTATCTTCCTCTGGATTCTCATCCTCTTCCTTGTCATGTATCTTTGTCACTTCATGAATAGGAGAAGGGGTTCTTTCATGCACCTCTTCTATCTCCGAGGATTTCTCTCCTTTATCCTTGATAGGGGGATCTTCATGTGATACTGAAGAAGTCTACATAATGCTATCAATATTTTCCTCCATACCATGAAGATCCACATCCTTAAACTCTTTTGTATCCTCACCTTGAGGGATATCCTCAACAACTAGATCTATTGGCTCTTTTTCTTCATCATGCAATTCTTGAGTAGAAGGAGAGGCCGAAGTATCCTTTTGTTCATGTGTAATAGGGGGAATCGTGGAGGCAACCTCTTTCACTATAATTCCTTTAGGGGATGGAGTTCTTGATTTATGGGTATAAACTTGTATTTTCTCTCCATAACTCTCAACATCTACCAATTGTGGTCTTGTCCCATCCTCTCCCCTAGGAGGCTCACTTTGCTTCTTTGATGCTCTCGTTAGTCTTCTCCTTTTAAGCACAGGGGAATCACCCTTCTTTCCCTCTTCCTCGCATTCCTCTTCTTGAGAATATTTCTTCTCTTTCGAGGTAGTCCTTCTCTTGTTTGCAATGGGCTTTCTTTTATTTTCTTCCCCAGTCTTTGTTTGACCACCTTTGATCTTAATTTTAAAAGGGGAACTCACCTTTTCTTTTCCCTTTGGGTCTTGCTCCTCCTCAGAAGAAGACTGAGATTCCAAGCTCCCCATCAAGTCATAAGTATAATATTTCCCTTCATTATCTAGCTCCCAAATCTTATGCTTGATCCACAACTTAGTGTATTTGATCACAGGGGCATTGATTTGTTCTAATTATGTTATTTCTTCCTCCATCCAATCAATTTCACTTATAGGCTTATCTTTAACTGATTCATAATCATGGAGTTTTATCACTTCTTCATCATCATCAGTTTGATCTGGGATGGCCTTGATACTATATAGTCTAATCAAGCTGGCAGGCAACCTAGAGAACTCTTTCCCCAAAACTTCAAATTCATCTTTACAATTGGCCCAATAATCTTCAAAGTCATCCTTATGTAAAAGTTCTCTGCTAGCTTTCTTTTGAGCCCCACCTGTTTTGTCAAATATGGGCCTCTTAGTATGTAACTACAAGTTGAAAGTACCCATCTCTTCATCATAAAATTGTGTTGAGGCCAAGGAAGGGCAAGCCTCATGAACTCCAATCCTTAATGGGAATACATTACCAAAACCAATTTTATGTAGATATTTTTTTTACAATTGCATCAAAGGAACAAATTTTCCTTGTAACCTCCAAAAGAATGATGTGATTAGTAGGATATCTGGGCATTCTACATGGAGCTCTTGGAAAACCATCAATCCTAATGTAGGAAAATGTGGGAAACTGTATAAACCATGCTCCAAACTTCTGAATCAATTCCTTGGTAGCATTAGAAATTCTAACATGCTCTGCACCCTGGAGCAACCTTGTAATGTAGATTATTACCAGTAAAGAAAATAAAGAAGAAGCAACAAATCCTTTTGACAAAATCACAAGATTATTTGAACAAGATTGTTGCAGTCCTAACCCTCTACAATTCTGGTCTCAGGAGCATGAAGAATGTGAAATTCAGATAAAACCAGAATGTAAGTCTGTAATCCCATATGAACCAGCATACTTGATGAGCCCAACAGAAACCAAAGAAATAGATGATCAATTGCAAGAATTATTAGAAGGCAATTTTATCAGGGAAAGCAAAAGTCCATTTTCTTGTCCAGCTTTCTTGGTAAATAAAAGAGCAAAAAATTTTCCATATACTAATGCTTCTGACAAAACATGGTCTGCTGTACTCATACAAGAAGAAGAAAAAGGTAAACAACATATATGTGGATATAGATCAGGGACATTCACTGATACACAGACAAGGTACCACATATATGAGAAAGAAATATTGGCAGTAAAAAATGGAATCAAAAAGTTTAAAATTTTCCTGAAACCAGTCCATTTTACTGTCCGCACAGACAGCCAAGCAATGAGAAATTTGCTTCATAAAAGGCCAGATCAAGATATTGCTCAAGGTAGAGTTGCAAGGTGGTATTTTGAATTTCAAGGATATGATTTTGATATTGAATGGATCAAAGGAGATCTTAACCCTCTTGCAGATACTCTCACAAGAGAAATGGCATGTTCAATTTACACTGATCTTGAATTTTTAGGCTGTGAATATTACAGATCAGATGGAGCTGCCATGTATATTGCAGATTTCGGCCAGGGGAATACTTTAATTCTACCCTCTCTTCCAAGTCATATTGTGACAACTTTGCTAGAAACTTATTTCTTAAAAAAGTGGCTTTTAGAAATGAGACAGAAAATTGAATATCAATTTCACCATGTTATATTAGATCCAGATGAGGAAGATGAATTCACAAAAGAGATAGGGATGGAATTTGCTCCAGTCAAATATTGGTGTGGTAGACAAATGTTGCATATCATATTCAAAGGACTTTTTGGTATGGGTTGGTCCAAGAAAAGTAAGATGAATTTATTAAAACTAATTAAATTTGGTTTTGTGACCAGGATCAGCTTAGACCAAGATACCTTTGAAGATTATGCAGATCTAGTTGGGGGCAGATTTAACCCAGATATGGAAGAATTCTTTAATCTTTTATATCCCGGTTTATCTTATACAATTTGTGATGGTCTTACAGATTATCTTCAATGCTATCCTCATAATGGATATTGGTATCCAAGGATCGAGTACTATCCTTTAGAACACAAGTGGAAAGCTGAAGTTCGACTACAAAATATGGAAATTACTCTTCGACCAGCTTTGTTAGCAGTCAGAATTGAAAAGGATATTGCTTATTCAAATGACTACATGGTGCAAATAGATTACGCTTTCAATGCCACTCAGGAAGATTGGGAAAAAGCTTGCACAGAGTTACCAG
>VDFB02031157.1:28324-52581 GCA_007258455.2 Sequoia sempervirens | reverse complement strand
TCATTTATGTGCAATATTGTAACTCAAATTTTTAGTCTTGTGACTGAAAATAACAATTATAATTTACTCTATTTCTAAGCTATAACTATAACACATTTCTTTTATTAATAAAGTTCACCGATTTTGCCTTCTCAATGGTTGTCTTATTGTGTACAATTGATGGTTGATGTGTATTTATGTGTTTTATGCTTAAATCTTGAAATATCAGTCAATTAAAATGACTAAATATACTACTAATTCACATCCATTAATAATTAAATTGACTAAATATACTACCAATTGACAGAAATTAGTGAACAACATGAATAAATATGACTAGACATATGACCTGTGAAATCAGTGAATAAAAATGACTAAATAAGTGACCAAATAAGTGACCAGTTAAATATATTAGTGAATAAAAAATGACTAAATAAGTGACCAAATTACAACAATCAATGACTAAATCAACAACTAAATATATCAATAAAAAAAATGACTAAATAAGTGACTGGATCACATCAATCAATGACTAAATCAATGTCTAAATATACTACCAAATCGATCAATCAAAACAACCAATAAATGACTAAAAATGGTTTAGTGATCAATCTAGTCGCATTATATATGACTAGCAATAAACTACTAATGGTCATGTGACCAAGTTCAGTCATTTATAAGCAATTTTTACTATTTTTTTAATAGTTTATTGTTGTTTATGTACTAGTGCCACAAAGCAGCCAAGTAGCAACTAGTGGTGAATCAACAATCCATCACCAAAGAAGAGATCTTTCTATATACACCTAAAAATGGTCTGGATAATTTAATTATTAAATACAATTTATTTGATTAATTAACCTTTAATTCCTCTACTATTAAATAAATAGAAATATTTATTTATATAGTTCACATTTAATTCTTCTATCTTTATTATATTATTTCCTCTTAATTAAATAAATAAATTTAATACTTTGTTTTATTTAATTATTACTATTGAATTCTTCTATAATTATATTCTGTCTTAATCACATCATTTCATCCAATTAAATAAATAGGTTCACATACTTTGATTTACTTAATTATCATACTTCTTCCATATTTATTTAATAAACATAGACTTCTATAGTTTATTTTATTAAATTAAATATCTTCTTTTTCTAAATTGAATAAATCTAAATATTCAATTGGAATATATTCTACAACTAATCATATCCACCTACCAAATTAGATATGAAATTTCTAATTTAATTCATCTCAACCTTCACAGGCAAATTTGGAGACAAATTAGAGACAAATTTGCAGTCAAACTTCTTCATCTTTCTCCAATGATTCTTCCTATCTTCTAGCTAAGTGTTTTTCTAGGGAGGAACAATCTCCATAATCATCTCAGGCCTCTTCATCCTTTACCATTCAATCCTCTAGATCAAATCCAGACCTTTGTTGTGCTACCCCTTCACAAGTGTGTTGTCGGGAATCTATAAATACAACCTTTTTCTTCAGGAAATGGACCCCAACTTTGTGAAATCTTACTCTACATAAATACCAATTGAACAATCAAGCATATTAGCAATAGCAATCATAGCATTTTAGAATAGAATCAATATCATGGCTTTTCATTTAGCTGCATCATAGTTTACTGTAAGCTTATTTTATCAAGTTTTATGTCCATTTAGATTACAGTGGCTTCATCATTATCATTTGGACATCATCATATAGGATTAGATTATTGCATTTAGAAAAATCTCATTCTTTAGATTGGCATTTTAACAGTCATAATGCTTACCAAATTTGAGAGCCCTGTGACTTAATAAATCTTTGGAGATAGAGATGAATATGACGCTTTCAAGAGTTTTCCTATGTTAATTAGATTAATTATTATTGATTCTCTTGATTTAATGTCTTATTAAGAAGTGTTGTTTGTTATTTTACTCATTACTTATTCCACACTTACATTTTGGTACACATTGTGGGGCTTCTAACCCCATTATTTTACATCTTTTTTTTTTCTGGAAAGTGTATGTGTGGGCTTCTGACGTGTTTCTTTTAGCGCGATCGAGAGATTTAACAACACACACAATAGATACTTTAGTGCATTCGACGACTATTCCAGTGCACATCAGATACTTTGGCGCATCCAAATACTATTATAGCGCATATGCGGTTTCTGTTTCACCAGTCAAAGAGTTTTTCTTTTGGCGCGTTGATCTAATATTTTAGCACATCCACCAGTTTATTTAGGCCATTGAATAGTTATTTTAGCGTGTTTACTATCTATTTTTGGCACATCTAACCACTATTGTGGTGCATTTGATTACTTTTAAAGAATTTCAAAAATTTGCAATCTAATCTCTATTTTTTTGTGTTCTAGGTGCAAAATACACTTGTTAAAGACAATTGCTAGAAAACATACGCCGATCAAAGAAAAAATTCTCATAAATTACTAATGGTGTTTACAAGGATTTAATTTCAATTATTGTTTTTCCTTTGTTTAAAATAGTGCATCTAGATTAAGTAAAGGATTAAGTGAACACCTTGTCTTTGTGGTTGAAGTGATAGGCCTATGCTCTCCCCTTCACTGGGTGATCAGAATGCTAGAATCACTTCTTTATGCTTTATTAAACTTTTTAGAAGGCATGCCTTAGTGGGAAAAAGTACTCACCCTATGGGAATGAAATAAGTGGGAACAACCAAAGGCAGGTTTTCCAACCCACTATAATTAAAAGTGAATTTGGGGAAACCCACAATTCAACAAAAGTGTGCAAGATAACCATCCCCAAAATCTTTTTTCTAAAGATTGGGAGGTCTCCTGAGGGAGTTTATCATTTTCCGCTTCAAATAGATACCCTATCTATGAACTTTAAGTTAGTACATCTCACTGAAGTCAGTTTCTAAACACTTTTTATATCATGGTGCAAGGAGAGGGAAGAATATGCCCCCAAGACACTCACCATATAACTATCAGAGGCCCTAGCCAAAAGTGGAGGATTCAACTTTGGTTAAGACTTGGGAAATACAAAACACAAGCACCCTCTAGGGGGTGACAGGGTTGTGTGAGCTGACATAGTTGCAAGTTGTGGGCTGTGATATTCTAAGTGACCTAGTTGAGATAAAAAAAAAGTGCTTGAACTATTTGTTTTTGTGTCAAAACCTGTGGAAATTTAAAGAATCAGACCATATTCTAGAACACTCACTACATGTTTAATACCTAGAATCTGAAACAACTATTTACAATTTGGCTTTTGTGTGTGAAGTTTTTTTTCAAAGGTATCATCCAATTAGATCACAAATTCCAAAATTTTCAAGCAAAATACATATCCAAAATACTCACAGGTTAGAAAATTACAACCTGGAGTTATTCTTTTTACTAAGAAAAACCAAAACAAACAGAAAAAACTATGAACATATTGATAACTCCTAGTTTAGCGCATCCACAGTTTGTTTTAGTGCATACACCTAGTCTTTTAACATATTTGTTGTCTAAATAGTGCATACAACCATTGTTTTAGCGCATTTTCCTTATCTTACAGCGCATCTGCACAGTTTGTCACATAATTTACCAGTATCATGGCGCATCCATAGTCTAATTTAGTGCATATACCCTGTCTGTTAGCGCATTTACCATATCTTTTAGTGCATACATAATCTATTTTAGCACATCAACCCTCTGTTATAGCACATCCACAGAACAAGAAAACAAAGAGCTATTTGAAACCCCCATCCGACTGTTGACATTAGAACTTGGGTTTTTATTAGAGCAGAAACATTTTCACAATCCAGATAGTGTCTTAAACTTGAAACAAATAGGATCTTACAAGTCAAACTTTATCAAATTAAACCAATATCTTGCAACTTTAAAGTGCCTAAATCACCAAACCAACTCTAGATTATTACGTTAAATTTTCATTATCAGAATTTTATCATCCTACAATCATGAAACGAAACACAATAATCAGATTTTTAACTTGGTCTCATCAATAGGATTTATCATTCTATTCCACTTAAGTTAATACTATTGGCACTTATCCAAACAAAAAGAACAAAGTTTAGTAAAAATAACAACACTTGTGGCCAATTTTGACAAGATTACAAAGACAAAAACTTAGAGAAAAAGAAATTGAAACACCAAATATCATGGTTGAAGAAAATACCTTTCACATATTCCTCCAAAATGACACTAATGAAATAACTCAAGAGGATATTCAAATTGCACAACAAGATCCTAATTTCCATAAATTTATGGAAAAGGTTTTGGAACAAGATATGGAAAAATACCTTTTGATGCTAGCTGAATTAAGTGCAAAACTTCCAAAGGACTTTGACATTAATTGACTAAAAGAAACACCTAAAATAGTTGAAACTAAACCACGCAACACACAAAACATAGATCAAGAGGTTTCCCTAACACATCAAATGCCTTGCAACAACAACTTCAAGATATGCAAAAAGGAACCACAAGGAGGTACTCATTACAAGACATTTGTCCTTATCCTTTTAATCCAAGTGTGGATATGATACCATTTCCTAGACATTGTGAATTCCCAAAATATGACAAATACAATGGTAAAATTGAGCCAATTGATCATATGAGGGAATTTAGAACCATGAGTTTAGAATTTGCACAAGAGGAAACTTATTTAATGAGGTTATTTCCAAGGATCTTGGGAGGTCAATGTATGGAATGGTTCTCTAAACTACAACTAGGAATTCGATCTTTTGAAGAACTAGTCAACAAGTTTATCTCACAATTCTCCTATAATATTCAACATGAGGTAACAATAGAGAATCTTTACAATACGAAACAAAGGAAAGATGAAACATTCCTCTCATTTCCACAACGATGGTGAAGGATGTTTGCTAGGTATCCTCATTCCATACTTGAAGAGGAAAAGAGGGAACTATTCATTGACAATCTAACTGATGAAATGAGCCACAGGCTTGATCTACAATGTCTACCAACATTTGATAAAGTCATTGAAAATGGGCTCAAGATCGAAGAAGCTTTGGTCAAAAGAGGGGTAATAAAACATTACAATGAAGGATTAAAAAATACAAATTCCTCAAATCACTATGGTAACAATGATAAACCTAAGTTTTGGCAAAAGAATAGAAATACTAGAAACAATGATGTTGCAAATGAACATAAAATGTGAAACCAGTATTTAATTTGACAGCAACTACTACAAAAACCAATCAAAACAATGACCAAAACATCAATCAGAATGTCAATCAAAATAATAATCTGAACAATGGTGAACCTAAACCACAATCATATCCAAAACCATCAAATCAAAGAAGATTCACACCATTGGGACAAACACTAGAATCAGCAATGAGAGAACTTCTTGCACATGGACTTATTACATTACCTAAAGCATGGAATTGGGAACCAAAAGTAAAACCATCTTGGTGGAATGATGTATATTTCTATGACTTTCATAAAAATAAGGGACACAAAATGAATGGTTGTATGCAGTTGAAACATCTAGTACAATATTTGATTGATAACAAGAAGGTATTTGTAGAAGGACATCAAATGAACAATGATCATGGTGCATTTAAAAATCCTTTACCAAATTATGAAAAGGTAGAATCTTCTTCTGCAAATAGTAAAGGTAAAAATGTAAACTACATTTATGACAACACTATTCATTGTATCTCTATAGTTGAGAATAATGATGTTGCTAACAATCACATTGATAACGTAGAAATCAATGACATCATACCCGTAAATCTGATCCCAATCGATACATCCAACAATTAGATCAATGCCATAAAAATCGGGGAAAACCAAGATTATCAACCAGTCAACATGACAACAAGGGGGAAATCCAAGGTAATATTGAAAGGAGTTTCATCTAAAACCATTGCTACCCCTTCAATTCAATACAACATAGTCAATCAACTCCACAAAATACGGACACAAGTATCAATTTTGGAACTCCTTAAAATCTCACCATCTCATAAGGAGGTTTTGGAACAAGCTCTTGTGGCGACAACAATACCTAATAATCTAGATGTTTGTCAATTCCAGGCTATCGTGGGACATCTAACCACACCTCACTACCTATCATTTTCAAAACAAGATAATGTGTCACTTACTCATCCACACAATTTCGCTCTTCATATTAAAGTCTTAATCCACAAACACCAAGTAAAATGTGTCTTAATAGATGGTGGAGCTGGTTTAAACATTTGCACTTTAAAATTAATCTGTGCACTAGGTTATTCTGATAATGCTATTGATGCCAGAAGGAATATCACAATAAAAGCCTATAATGAAGAAGAGAGATCCTCCAAGGGGTTGATTGTGTTGCCTATTCAAGTAGGACCAATTATCAAGAATATAATTTTCCAAGTGTTAGAAAAAGAACTGACATATAATATACTCTTGGGATGTCCATGGATTCACGAAATGCAGGCAGTGTCTTTAACCTATCATCAGTACTTAAAATTTCCTGTCAATGGACAAGAAGTCACTATTTTAGCTGATTACAATAATCCTCAAACTTGTAACACACTTAAAACAACTCAAGACACTTTGGTGCCCCATAATAGGGAAGCAAACAATTCAATTTCATCCAACGGTAAAAGGCAATTAAACGTTGTATCTAAATGGGTTGAGAAAAAGGACCAGTCAAAAGAGACGAGCATTGCTAACTAGACTACATCAAACAATGAAGCTCAACTGGATTCTCTATCACATCAATTCAAAGACAATATCCAATTAAAAGACAAGGGCATGGGAGAATATTCCATTGAGCAATCTTTGTGTTTTTCATAGTTGTTGCCATCTCCGAGATCATATGGGAAACCATCAACATCAACACAACCATCATCACGACCTACTATAGTTTTAGATGATATATTTGTAAAGGAAAGTAATTTAGATGATGAATCTGAAGATAAGGCCATCCTCAATTGGCTCTACAAAGATGAGGAAGCATCTACATCGACAACTCTCAACATAAAGACATATCAATATGGAAAGGGAAAAACAATATTAGAGAAAATGGGGTATGAAGGACAAGGACCTATTGGAAAAAGAAAAGAAGGAATTGTAGAACCCATCCAACCTCTCACACTTCATCCAAATGACAAGACACGATTGAGTTATACATGGGAAACAAAAGAAGAAAACACTCATAGAGTTGTAGAAAGAATCCTTCAAATGCAGGATAGTTCATAAACAAATTCTAATGAGTATGAGTGGGATTATTTATCAGAGACATCATGTAGGGACATACCAATTGATGTCATAAAAGAGTATGCTCAGGGACTAGACACCTTGTATTTCAATCACAAAATATCATTGACTCGAGTGAGGATGGACAGATATCGAGTGAGATAGATGACTTGGTGGAGAGGGATATCATTGACCTTGATATTACCACTAAAAAATTTGACAACATTGCTATCAGAACCTTTACTGCCATTGACCTTAGTCGATCCAATGACTTTCTACCCTTACTGCATCCTAAACTTATCGACTGGGAACCAACTGAACCTATCAATGTACCTATCTTTGTGAATGATGATGCTATCATAAATTTCCTTTGTTGTGATGAACCTAACACAAGTTCTACTCATAAATCTCATAACGACGCTTTGAGATAGAAGGGTGTCAAATATTTTTGTTGCAAAATTGAAAACAAGAATAATGGATCTAATGGTGAAAACCATTTAATGGCAGTGTTAGATCTCAAAAAAGTAAAAATAAAGAACATATCTAACAGTGAAAACCTCTTTGAGGCACCAGAGGATGGGAGATTTGACACCCTTCTAGAACATTATCATGAAAGATCATCAATCCCGTGGAGCCTACACATTCTATTAATATTGGCACAACAGAAAAAGCAAAGAGTTTACATTTGGTAGCATCTATGACTAAACAAGAAAACCTAGAATTTGTCAAGTTCTTTGAGGACAAAAGCATTAACTTTGCTTGGTCATACTCTGATATGACAGGTTTAGATCCAAATCTTCTAATGCATCATTTATCTCTACCATCTGGGATAAAACCCGTAAAACAAAAACTAAGGAAAATGCATCCATATATCGCCTTGATGGTAAAGGTTGAGCTGAAAATGTTGTTAGATGCATGATTCATCAGATCTATTAACTATGCTGAGTGGATTTCTATTATTGTACATGCTTCAAAACTGGACAATAGTATCAGAATATGTACCCATTTTAGAGATCTCAACAAGGCATGTCCAAAGGACAATTTTCCTTTGCCAAACATTGACATTATTGTCGACTTAATAGCAAGAGATGCCATTTTGTCACTAATGGGTGGCTTCTCGGGGTATAACCAAATCAAGATAGCACTAGAAGATCAGGAAAAGACTGCATTCACATGTCCATGGGGAATATTTTGTTGGAATGTCATGCCCTTTGGGTTGAAAAATACAAGCACAACATATCAGTGTTCAATGACCACTATTTTCCATGACATGATGCATACTTTTATGGAAGATTATGTGGATGATATATTAGCAAAGTCATATACCAGAGAAGGACATCTAGAGATTCTAGGAGAAATATTTACAAGGCTAGAGAAGTTCAATGTCAGATTAAATCCTAAGAAATGTGTGTTCGGTGTTACATCGACAAAGCTTCTAGGTTACATAGTTTCAAAAAAAGGCATTGAAGTAGATCTTGCCAAGGTCAAGACAATAATGGAAATGTCACCACCAAAGAATATTAGTCAACTAAGATCTATACAAGGCAAGCTACAATCAATCAAGAGGTTTATCTCCTAATTAGTAGATAAAATTCATCCCTTCAATCATTTGCTACATCGATCAAGGATGTGAAACAGCTTTCAATCAAATAAAACAATATCTGATGTTTCCTCCTATATTAATGCCACCAACAAAAGAGAGACCATTTTTACCATACATTGCAACAACAAACATTTCTTTAGGAGCTCTATTAGCACAAGAAGATCCTGAGGGAAGGGAAAAACTTATTTATTACATCAGCAAGACTCTTAATGGTTATGAGATAAATTACACCTTCATTGAGAAAGCTTGTTTGGCAGTGGTATTTGCTACCCAACAGTTGCAGCATTATATGTTAACCCACACAATCAGACTCATAGAAAAGATTGATCCATTAAAGTACTTACTCAACAAGGCTACTCTAATAGGAAGACTAGCCAAGTGGGTCATGATTTTAAGTGAATTTGACATCTAGTATGTACATCGAAGAGCCATCAAGGGTCAAGTGATAGCTAATCAATTAGCTGAAGCTCCACTACGAGATAATCATCCATTGAGCATTGAGTTTCCTGATGCAAACATTCTTACTGTGACAACACAACAATGGATGCTTTATTTTGATGGGTCATACATACAACATGGGTCTGGTGTGAGAATTATGTTTGTTACACCTAACGGATACACAATCCAAAAGTCCTATAGACTTATGTTTCCATGTACAAATAATGTACTTGAGTATGAGGCGTTAATTATTGGCATCAAAGTGGCGGTTGAATGGAAGATCACAAAACTATGAGTATATGGATATTCACAACTAGTCATTTATCAGGTAAATGATGAATATTAGACAAAAGATGAGAAGTTGATGCCATATAAGAAGATGTTAGATGATCTCAAAAAGCACTTTGTGGATATCAAGTTTGAACAGATTCCAAGGGCAAAAAACAAAGTTGCGGATGCTATGGTGACAATTGCTTCTCTCTTACGGTTGCCAGAAAAATGAGGTCGTTATGATTTTATGGTGGAACAAGTGTCTAATCCTGCTTATGATAATCTAGAATCTCATAACATATGTCATTTAGTTGATATTGAATCCTCAATTTATGGAAAGACTTACACTTACCTAAAATACAATATCCTTCCTCCCGATCTTTCCATAAACTAGAAACACAACTTCATTTTCCAAACTGCACGACATACCTTAATTGCTAACATACTTTACCATCGAGATCTAGATGGAACTATTCTTTGGTGTCTAGAACATAACGAGTCTAAGACAACTTTACGTGAGGTTCATGAAGGTATTTGTGGAACTCATTCAAGTGGACTAATCTTAGTGAAGAAACTCCTCTATTTGGGGTATTATTGGCCGAACATGGAGAGGGAGTCTTTTCAATTTGTGAAGAAGTGTGAAAATTTCCAAATACATGGTAATATTATTCATGCATCGACACAATAATTGCAACCGTTCACTTCAACATGGCCTTTTTGTCAGTGGGGACCAGACCTGGTAGGAAAAATTAATCTGTCTTCATCCAATAGACACAAATTTATAATCACAACAATGAAGTACTTTACAAAGTCGATAGAAGAAGTTCCCTTAACAACAATTACTGGAAAACATATCTCTTCCTTCATACTGAATTACCTCATTTGTAGGTATGGAATTCCTCGGTCCATTGTCACAAACAATGGTCGACCTTTTAAAAATTAGGATGTGCAGGAATTGTTTGAGAGGTTTCATATCCAATATCATTTTTCAACACCATACTATCCTTAAGGAAATGGCCAGGTAGAGGCCTCAAACAAAACTATTTTAAAAATCCTGAAGAAGACTATCAACGATGTTGGACATGATTAGCACATTCAATTGAACCTTGCTCTCTAGGCATACAGAACCAGTATCAGAACACCTACAGGAGCTACACCATATGACTTGGTATATAGATCAGAGGCCATATTAAACATTGAGGTTGATATTTTATCACTCTATGTGTCACTGAAAGGAATTATTCCAGATGAGGATTATAGAGTGTCTAGACTTCAAGAGCTAGAACTGTTGGATGAACGTTGTCAACAAGCTGTGAACCATTTGAAGGCATATCAATAGAGGATGTCCATAAGCTACAATCATAGGGTAAAGCCTAAAGTATTTCAGGTTGGGGACTTGGTCCTAAAGGAACACCCTAGAAATCAATAGGATAGAGAAAAGAAAGGGAAGTTTGAACCTAAGGGTCCCTTTGTCATCATATAAGTCTATGGATCAAAGCCTATCGCTCTCTACACCTAAAGGGGATCTCGATGATGAACCTATCAACATTATCCATCTCGTGAAATTCTATACGATTCATCTAGTGGGTTGAAATGGTCGCCTTGATGAAAACCTGGAAACAGGCATCTTGGTGACAGAAAATAAAAAATCAAAAAATCAAAAAAAGAGAAAATACAAGAAAAAAAAGACAAAAAGACAATTTTTTTTTTTTTGAAAAAGTGCAATAAAAACACAGTGAAAACCTAGAAACAAGCGCTACTTGTGATTTAAACTGGATTTTCTATCTATTAGATGCATGGCTCGGTCATTCACTTTCGCCATCATTTTTTCCACCTATCATTTGAAAAGCGAACATCATGTACATATCCTGGAAATGTGATCATGTCACACCCTAGCTTGGGGGAAAAATCCTGAACTCACTGGGGGAAATAAACTTGAGCTTAAACAAATAGACAAACAACAATATGACAACACAACAAACACAATGACCATTGGGAAACTCAACATGGAACATACATCAAACATTGGATCACTTTAGAAAATCAACCATCCACATCAAGACAGTTGAAATTAAACCAATTAGAACAACATGGATGATACTCTTTTGAATTATGATTTTATCGCTTTAGCTTGAATGTTCTAAATGTTGTACTCTGATTATTGATTATCATTTCTTTGGAGCAACTCGATGATGTATTGAACTAGAGAAGCTGGGAAGGAGAATGGTATTTTCTTTGTCTGTGAATTGGTCATTATTATTGTGTGAATTGTCGCGAGATGTGCTCTATAAGGTATCACTGATGACATTTTGAATTCACATAGTAAAATGATTGATTCTTGTCTGTTTCAGCAAGAAACACTTAGGTCATCTCGGTTTAATTATACCTAGATGCTTGTTTTAACTTGCAATATCAAAAATCATGAAAGTAGTACTTAGGTCATCATTGGTCTAAATAATTCCATTGATGCTTGTACTCACTTTCAACAGTTTAAAAGCTCAATGATGATAAAAAGCACAATAAAAGGATTGTTAAGATGCCAATGCTTGCATGTAGATTTGCATGGTAAATTAGATTGCATTCATGTTATTTTTACATTTGCAGAGTATTTGTTACATAAGATTGGTGAAGAAGTAAAAAATGATGTTATCTTTTCTCATTAATGGACATTAACAAAAACATCATCATTATCATATAATGCATAATCATTTTCATTTGCATACATTAGAAAACATTATTATATCATTTGAATAATTCAAACATTCCATCATATATTTTACATCATATCATATTTTTCATAACATCACATCGTCTAAATTGCATAAGGAAAATATCAAAAAACAAATCATCTACATAATTGCAATTTCATTAACACTATCATATAATACATCGAGCATTCGATGTATCATCATATTGATCATTCATTCATCCATTCATTGCATCATTTATTTGCATTAGAAAAATAAAAATATATAGTACATCATATTCATCTTCATCATTATGTCATATATCATTTAAAACAACACATCCAAAATCATACATATAGATGCATTTTCATATCATTTACATATATCCATTATCATACAACTATCATCATGCATCCATACATCATCATTATAAACATTATCACGTATAACATCATATGTAAATCATAACATGTCCTCATGATCATAAATTGCATCCATAACATCATAACATAAATCATCACATGGCATATAGAAATAAATAATTAAATGCATCCATCATAGAACCATATAAGCACATATAAATCGATAAAATCTGCCGCATATCATATAAAGCTCAAAACTCATAATGTCAAGCATACAATGATGTCTAAAATGTAAAGAGATACAACATAAAAAATGACTATGAATAAAAAACCCAGAGTATACATCATGTCTCAAAATATATCAGATAAACCAATCATGGGGTTATGTGTTGCTATCCTCAAATGGTGTCAGCATCTCTGGACCGGTACCTCCCCCACCAGATGTACTAGGATCTCTCAGATCTCTCTATGGAGGTTGTTTCACACACGCACTAACAGTCCTAGAATGAGTTCTGCCTGATCGAGACTGGGCATAACTGACTCTCTGCTTGGAGGGAACAACATCATGGTAATGACCCCTGTAATACTCTGCCTCTCTACCTACACGAAGAACCTCTCTCATGTAATCAGCTATAAAGTTACCATCAACTAGTCTCTCCAATATCATGATTGTCAACTGTGCCAACTCTACAACCTGTCTAGCTACATCTCTCTCGGTTGTCAATGAGGCTATATGTGCCTAGGTAGCTATCAACTATGCCTGTACCTGTGAAAGGGCCTGTGCATGAGATTGGGCCTGTGTTTGCATCTGTGTCTGTGTTTGCACCAATAAACCATAAACCTGAACCAACTAACCCTATAAGGTCTATACCTACACCTGTAAACTCGTAATCTGTTGATGTTGAGAGGGTATCCCAATCTAAACACATTGCTCTGCAGGGGCTATCAGTGATCGCCTCTTATGAGGCACCATGATGTCTTTGACATCCAAAACTAGCACTGATCCACTAGCTCCACTTGATCCACTGGCCCCACTAGATCCTCCACCTCCTCCACCATCATCTCCTCCATTATCTTCACCCCCGTCTCCACCATCTTTGTATACCTCATCATCATCACTACTCTCATCCTCATCGCTACTCTGCACATACTCCTCCACATCCTACTCCTCCTCACCACCCTCCTCTCTCCTTCGTCGGCGACCGTGTGCAACAACAGGCTCCTCCACATCCTGCTCCTCTTCACCACCCTCCTCTCTCCTTCATTGGCGACCGTGTGCAACAACAACCTCTTCCTCACCAGGTAGTGGCACTGGCTCAATAGGAACATAAATCTGTGGAAAAGGATGTAGGGCTAGGTAATCTACATAATCAGTTGTGCCAGGTGCCTCAGTAATCTTAGGATGAATCTCCCAAACCAAAGGCTATAGACCAAAGTACTCCTCAACTACAGTATCATATGATAGGCCAGGTCCCCATTCAATAGAATCAATCTGACACCGGGTGTAATGTGCAACACCTTGGGGCATGCCCTGTATGATACCATACTATCTAAGCACCCTCCAAAAAAAAAATCTCTTGATCACAAAATGATTCCTACCAATCAGAAACATAGACTGACAGAGGTATGACATCTCTATATCATCATCATCCTAATGCTCACAATCTAGATAGGGTCACCATGTAACGACCTCTACATCATCCAAAACTCTCCTCCAATGCTCCAACTTACCCAATATGGGATGAGTAAGATGACCTGTATATCTATGAACATATGGCCTCATGGTCGATCTCTGTCTGACTGTCACTGGACACATAACATCAATATGCTCCCATGCCCACACCTAAAGTAATGTAACCCCAGACGACGAATTGTGACCTCAAAGGTATATCACCTGATGAAAATCATGGTAAAGATGAGTGAGCATGCACATACCCCATGCATATCTAGTACCATGAACAATCATGCTCTCCAAAATGCGGCCCCACACAACAGAGAGTCCCTTTGACCTGCGATTAGGAAAAAGGAACCCTCCAATAAAACCAACAAGAACCGATGGTAGGGTAGCATAGGAATCCACCATCTCTCGCCATGGGATCTTGTATCCACAAATTGAATCATCCTGGAAAACTCAACATAGACCATCAATCCCGCCGTGCTCTGAAGAATCATAAAAAATAACCTCTCCGACAACATGTTTCCTCAAAATCCGCCATACATCTTCAGGAGTGACTGTCATCTTGCCGGTAGGAAGGTGGAAGGTATTATGCTCGCTATGCCATCTCTCTACTAAGGCTATCAGGAGACCCCAATTAATCCTAATCTGGGGCATATCTAAGAGGGAGGACAAACCACAATGCGCAATGACTGTTGTCTCAGGCTGCACTAGCTACAGTATCAAATCAAATTTCCTAGGAAACCGCTCTCTTAGCTGTAAGTTCGCAAATGACTCCTGCCATCATGAAAAACAAAAAGTCAGAAATCTTTGTCAATCATCAACATCAATCAACCTATCAAATCTAATCAACTCTGGTGAGACTTCGCTAAAATATCATGAGCAATTATCATTGAACCTCACCTATCATGAGGTCAATCATGTATCTAAAATTGAACCTCGCCTATCATGAGGTCAATCATCAATCTAAAATTGAACCTCACCTATCATGAGGTCAATCATCAATCCAAAATTGAACCTCGCCTATCATGAGGTCAATAGTCAATCTAAAATTGTTCCTCGCCTATCATGAGGTCAATCATCAATCTACAATTGAACCTCCCCTATCAAGAGGTCAATCATCAATCCAAAATTGAACCTCGCCTATCAAGAGGTCAATCATCAATCCAAAATTGAACCTCGCATATCATGAGGTCAATCATCAATCTAAAATTGTTCCTCGCCTATCATGACGTTGATTAATCAAATCAACCTCGCCTATCATGAGGTTTATCAATCTGACTATAATTATTCCTCGCCTATCATGAGGATAATTCTTATCAATCAATCATCAAACCTCACCTATCATGAGGTTGACCATCATCTAAATTATCAAGGTCATCAATCAACAACTCAAAGGTTGATGTGATCAAAAATCATCAAAACTAGTGGATGTGCTAAAACATGCTATCAATGCACTAAAACATTGTATGCGCCATTTCAGGAGGCCAATGCACCACTTTAGGTAGTCTATGCACTGAACTAACAGATGTGCTACTTAAGCCTTTAGATGCGCTATAAAATTTGACCTATGCGCTAAAAATACAGATGCACTATTTTATCCTATCTATGCGCTACAAAAAATGACCTATGCGCTAAAACGTTGGATGCACTAAAACAACAAGTTGATGCACTACATCGAGTGATGTATGCACTAAAAGAATTTAAAACATTTAAAACTGAAAATAAATGTGCAAAAAATAAAAAATACGAAAAACAAGGAGGTTCACGGGTACATACCGGAGGTCCGTAGGCGGTCAAACGGTTGTGTCGATGCACGCACTCGAAACAGTGAGTGTGGTAAGGGATTGACATTATGGATCCAAATCACTCTCTCTCAAATTTCAAAACTCAATATGCACAAATGAATTCAAAATCAACCTCTTTTTGCTTTTTAATAGATTGATTAAGGGGATATTTTGGTGGGATTTTATTAATTCTTTTCCTGAAGGCTTAATTCAAATTTCATCACAGGGGCATCTTTCACACTATTTGTTGGGAGATAAATTATTTCATCATCAAATCTTTGTCAAATCATCAGAAAATCATAAAAATAAAAAAAAATAAAAATAAAAATCCTAAAAAAAATCAAAAGTTCATCAATTTATCTCTTGAGGGGGCATATATCCATCATCACAGCAAAATCAACATCTGGGGCATATTGAAAAAATTTCGTTGGTACTAGCAGCAACGAACAAAATTTTCTTTGAAGCAAATGCGTAAACACATCACTTCAAAGAGGGGAAAAATGTATACACCTAAAAATAGTCTGGATAATCTAATTAATTAAATACAATTTATTTGATTAATTAACCTCTAATTCCTTTACTATTAAATAAATAGAAATATTTATTTATATAGTTCACATTTAATTCTTCTATCTTTATTATATTATTTCCTTTTAATTAAATAAACAGATTTAATACTTTGTTTTATTTAATTATTATTATTGAATTCTTCTATAATTATATTCTATCTTAATCACATCATTTCATCAAATTAAATAAACAGGTTCACATACTTTGATTTATTTAATTATCATACTTCTTCCATATTTATTTAATAAACATAGACTTCTATAGTTTGCTTTATTAAATTAAATATCTTCTTTATCTAAATTGAATAAATCTAAATATTCAATTGGAATATATTCTACAACTAATCATATCCACCTACCAAATTAGATATGAAATGTCTAATTTAATTCATCTCAACCTTCACGGGCAAATTTTGAGACAAATTTGCAGCCAAACTTCTTCATCTTTCTCCAATGATTCTTCCTATCTTCTGGCTGAGTTTTTTTTGGGGAGGAACAATCTCTATAATCATCTCAGGCTTCTTCATCCTTTACCATTCAATCCTCTAGCTCAAATCTAGACCTTTGTTGTGCTGCCCCTTCACAAGTGTGCTGCTGGGAATCTATAAATACAACCTTTTTCTATAGGAAATGGACCCCAACTTTGTGCAATCTTACTCTGTAGAAATACCAATTGAGAAATCAAGCATATTAGCAATAGTAATTATCATTTAGCAATAACAATCATAGCATTTTAGAACAAAATCAATATCATGGCTTTTCATTTAGTTGTATCATAGTTTATTGTAAGCTTCTTTTATCAAGTTTCATGTCCATTTAGATTACAGTGGCTTCATCAGTATCATTTGGACATCATCATATAGGATTAGATTATTGCATTTAGTAACATCTCATTCTCTAGATTGACATTTCAACAGTCATAATGCTTACCAAATCTGAGAGCCCTGTGACATAATAAATCTTTGGAGATAGAGAGCAATATGATGCTTTCAAGAGTTTTCCTATGTTAATTAGATTAATTTTTGTTGATTCTCTTGATATAATGTCTTATTAAGAAGTAATGTTTGTTATTTTACTCATTACTTATTCCACACTTACACTTTCGACAACATTATTCGAGGCATAAACATTAATAATCCCAAAGGAATGATTATCAATGTTTAAAAGAATCTAGATGAGTCGATGTGTGTGGTCAGACCCATGATCAACGACACAAGCATGCCACTTTGGGGATAGAAGGGTGACTGCTCCACCACGTCCAGCCTCATGTTAAGTACAAAGAATTTTACTAGTTGGAAAAATAGAATGACAAGCAGAAGAAAGCAAAAAACCAAAACTTTCACTTCTTAAAGACACAAAACATCAATACCAACATATTTATGAAGAGTATCTCTAACGTAATACTTCCTAAAGAGGTTTGTCAGACCTCAAATATTCCAGAAAAGGAAACTCATGAATAAAACTCCTCCATTTCATCGAAGTCCAATTCATCCAAAGTGGAAAATAAATTTTGTAAAAATTCTAGTGGGACTGAACCAATTTGAATGGTAGGAGAGAAATGTCTCTATTTCTCTTGAACATATTCTCCTTCTTCTAAAGGTCGAGAAGGACTTCGAGACCTCCTATGAACTCCTAACATGAGAGGAGACTTAGTCAATTGTGTTATCATAACTAAGGCAGGTTGGGGCATAACCTTAGGCCTTGGCCGCATCAAAGTGCTATTAGATCCCATCTGGGCTTCCTTCCCCTTCATAGAAGGGTTCAAAACTTCCTTTACTGGCTCAGGGGTTTTGGTAATTGTCTCAAAGCCATTGGACTTATTTTCTGGTTGGTAACCATCGTCCATTTTTCCTTTGGTTTGGCAGCGACACCTTTCACTTGATGAGGCTTATCAGCATCCCATGGCGGTGATGGAGTACGAGGGACTACCAAAGGGTAATCCTTAATCTTGTTGTCAGTAGATTGACACCGATAACAAGTATTCAATAGATTAAAATAGGTGACCTTCTAGGTATGCCAAAAAGAGCCAATTTGAATATTAATGGACTCTTTCAAATCCTGTGGAAGGTCCACTTCGACACAACCTCGCTTTGGAGGGCGATCTTGAAATAACCTATCTGGTTTAATAAAAAATACCCTCCATAGAGAGGAAGCAATATGTTGTAAAAAATACACACAAGGCAAAGGCAAACTAGGAAACTCAATCCAAACTGGAACTCACAACTAGGTGTCATCTAAGACAACGAAGTCTTAGGTCCACGGTTGGAAAACCAACAAAGAGGACTGAACATACCAAGGACCATGGTTCATGATTGCTTGAACATGACTAACCTTCACAAAGCAAAAAAAAAGGCCTTTAGTCAAATTTTAGACCATATCAAGATAGACCCCATGAGGGACCCATGCCTTTTGAACCCATTCTTTAAACACACTTTTGGGGGGAGTCCTCCCAACAAAATAACCAACAAGAGTATGCTGCTATAACCATTGACATGGAGAATCAAAATATGGTTGGGTAACACCACATCAGTTGGGGATTCAAAAGACTTACCTCATGGAAAACTTTCAGAACAAATTTTCAGGGATGCTTGTTCGAAGGAGCCATTGAGTAGAGCCATCAAACTGCTGACACCAACAAGAATTGCTAGGTTAGAGCTAGTTGTAGGCATAATAAAACCATAAAAACTGTAGTAAATGCAGTCGTACACACAAAGTAAATGAAAAATCCCATGCCTAAGGCATGGTATGACGTAAGAGGGGCTAAGGATGACCATGGACACAAGAAACCCTAGCAAAGCTCATTCACTTTCCAAACTACACATTTTAATAATTTATTTTATGCAATGGTGTACACCATCAAATCCTAGCACGTGGTAGGGGAAAAAGATGTATACTTGGACAATATGAGGAAGGAACAAAAGTAAATGTCTCTAATGGGTTGGAGGAATAAGGGAGAATATGTGAGGGTCTATTGACATGCACACTATGCTTTATGTACATTGTAGGATCTCCAAACTTGAAAAATGAGAAAAAGTATTTCCTAAGGCATCAAGAAACTTAAGAAGTGTCAATACCTTTGAGAGTAAGGACAATTGAAGATCTTCAATAGGTCTAAGGAGAAATAATTTGTGCAAATATTTCATATTCTATTTGTGCATGACATATTTCAATTTTAAGGTTTCATAATCGTATACATAGGGTTTTAATTTTAGGGTTTGATAATCATATGTAGGGTTTTATAATCATATACATAGGGCTTAAATTTTATTTGGTTTATAAATTTCATGATTTCAATTTTAAAAATTGAAGAATTCATAAAATAATAGCAAGGAAAATTCATAAAATAAAGGGAAATTGTAGGCAAAATTGGAGAGGAAATAAGGGGGGAAATAGGGAAAATTGTAGCATAGATGGAAATTGAAAAACCTATTTATTTGCCACCTTCGTTCGAACCTCCCCTGTTTCCCTTCACGCGAACTAGGTGAATTCTCCTTAGCCATTGGCGTTGCGCTATGAGTCTTTGTGAATTCTCCTCAGACATTGGAAAAAGGTTAGTTCATTAAATGTTGTGACGAAAATGAATCAACAAATAAAGTGGTTGGTTCATATAACTTTAAAAAATGATAAATAATACCTTCAAATGAAGGTCACCTTCACTAAAAGGTATTATTTTATTGTTTTTGATTAGTGAAGGCCTTTAAACAAAGATGACCTTCACTCAAAGGTTAATCTTTGATCAAAGGTCTTTGCGTAAATACCTTCGAGTGAAGGACCTTCGTTCGAAGAAATATCTTCAAACAAAGGTAGTTCAATTTTTTTTCCCACTCTCTTTTGAAATTTTCATGTGCCAAGTTTGGGACCCATTATTGTGGGATTACCCTTATGTTGCCATTGTTGATCGAAGGTGTAATAAATTATTTTGATTACAGGTAAAATACGGGTTTTGATGGGGCCTAGAACCCATAACAAAGGTAAACACGTTGCATTTAAAATACATCATAAACCAACAACAACCCCACAACATCTCCTAAAGATAACTCATGACTACACATGTTGCATCATACAAACAATCAAGGGCCTCAAACCCTTAAACAACCTGGTTTTAACCAGGACCAGAAACCCTATTAGATATTCGTAGCCCCTGCTTGCATCCGCCAGGCATCAACAAACCTGCCACTCATAGAAGACACCCCTAAGCCAAGAAAGATAATCTGCATTATGGTGTAAGACACCATCAACCCCCTAATAAAAAACAACATTAACCACCTAATTTTTTTTGGGATTAGAAACCCATAGAGATACAAATAAACCGCTTGCATCTGCTAGGCATCAGCAAACCAACTGCTCAAGGAAGACACCATAGAGCCAAGAAAGATAACCAGATTAATGGTGTAGGACACTATCAAACCCCTAATCAACTCAGTCGCACTCTGGTAACAAGAAACCAACAAGAGCTCCCCTCTATTGAAGAGGAAGCTACAAGCAACAAGACCACCACAGCCAAAAATCACCAACACCCTCCACCTCCACCTCTAAAGGAGAACTGCCCACCTTAATAAGAACAACTGAGGGAGGTCCACCTCCATAGGACTAGAGGAGAAAGCTAACATAGTAGCCGAGCACACATCTATAGCATCCATCGGTAAACACTCAATAGGGGAGATGGAGAGCTCAACAAACCCTTTGGCACAAAGCCACACCTGAACTAGGAAGCCAGCTCCAAACCCAAGAAAAGGATGAAACAAACAGCAAGCCTACTGCATCCAAAAATCACCAGCACCCTCCACCTCCACCTCCATAGGAGAACTGCCCACCCCAATAAGAACAACTGAGGGGGGTCCACCTCCATAGGAATAGAAGAGAAATCCAATGCAGTAGCCCAACACACATCTGTAGCATCCTTTGTTAAAAACCACTTTAGAGCCTTCACACAAGACCCCACACACTGAGCCATCAACCTATAATCATGAAATAGCTCAGCCCACAAGAAGATCACATACCCCATCACCAACAACATGGGGAACAACCACACCAAAGATGGCCAACAAAACTTCATCCACCACCTCAAATCCAAAATGTCTAGCTCCATCACCTCCACGAAGATAATGTGAGCAGAAAACCCTTCAGAAAAGGGCAAGTCAGTAGCAATCTTAGCCAAAGATAATAACTGGGGCAACAAAAAAAATGATACTCAGCCCAGTCCAAAACACCCCACTACAAAAAGGGAAAAAAACACAACCATCTGCTCCATAGACACAGGCCTAAGAGCCCTCATAAGCAAAGTCCCAGATTCCAAATGAGCAGAAGAAACCAAGTCCCACAGGGAACAGGGGAGCCCACCCAGGGCAAGAGTAAGAAGGCCCAACAACAAAGAGCACGAAGCTACCTTGACACCCCGGTCAGGGCCAGAGACGAGCCAAAACTCCACACAACTAGCTAGGAGACTCCACCATTCCACAAAGAGGGAACAAGAGGAGGCCAACCCATTTAGAAAATCCCCAAAAGAGAGCCTCCAAACGCACAACAAGAGGAGATGAAAGACAACCAAGAGGAAGCCGAAAGGAGAACATGCCAACATTAAGAACCTCCAATCCATCCTATTGCACCAAATAGGACTAAAGATAAACCAATTCAACAACCAACTAGCCAAAAAGCATCCAACACACAACCACTCCCGCTGCCGAGAAGGCAGCCAGAAGAAAACCAGAGGGGGCGAACATAGGCATCGAGCGCCTCCTCCCACCACAACATGAATAACATCGACCATTCCCATCCAAACAATGACAACCATGGGGAGAGCCAAAACATAACAACCTCTCACAATACGATCCACAACCATGACACATAAGGAGAAAAGTCTCCCAACAGCCCCAACACCGACACAAGCCACACCATCACTAGCAACCAAGATCATCCCTAGCCCACAGGAAACTAGTAAGGAGACAAATCGTCGAAGCACAAACAAGCAAAGCCACCAAAAGCTTGAGCAGAGAAGGACAGATGCAAAACAGGGCAACCTACACCTCCAAAAGCCAAAACAGAGAAGGAGCAGCGCATGACAAAGCATCCTACGCCAGCGACCCTCCTCCAGCGCACCTCCATCAACTTAATCGTCCAGATCAGAGTCCTCCTCACCATCAGAAGCAGAGGATTTCAAACCAGAGTTTCTCCTGCCGCACGCTCCATCTTCCCATTAAGCATCAATTTGTTAATTTACAACTATAAGGTGTAGTAAATTGTTAATGTATTAACAATAATTTAAATATGAGTTCTCTAAGATTTGATTAAATAATAGGGCTCGATAATGCTACTCAACTAATAAGTGTTTGGGTAGGTAATGACATAGTATGTTTTGTAGTCTCTATTGACATTCCCTTATTTCTTGCTTCATCTTTCATGTACAACTTAGTCACACTGGCATCCTTAATTAGGATTTTTTTTCACTCTTTTTACACCTTGCCCACTTATATGGAAATGCCATTCTACTCCCTTTATTTATTTTGTTGTCTTTATTTATAGTTGTTACAAATTGTAAAAAGAGTTTTTAAAGATTTCACACATTCTTCTCTTTATTGAATTTGAACCTATTCATCTTCATTGCCCTCATTGCTATTTATTACAAGTACAAACATTAAAAAAAGAAAAAATCTTCCTACTAAATGTTTCATTTTTTCTTAAAAATACAACAAAACTTGTACAAATAAATAATAGATTATAAACTTACCTCAAATTATGGAGCTCTCTTACCTTCTCACTACTATTCTCTTCTCCCAATTTTTTATTCTCATCTTCTTTTTTTACAAAATAGAAATGACAAAATAGATTTAGTTTTTTATATTTTTTTATTAATATCATTCTTTTGAATTCAGAATTTGTAGAAAAACTTAGTAAATCCTCATCCTCGTATTTTTCAAATATATATATATATTTTTATTAAAACATTAAAAAAACTAAAATTTCAGCAAATAAAATTAAAGAGTGTTGAGGTACTTTTGTGAACCACTTCCAAAACATCCTAGATGTACGCTCCGGAATGTACACTTTAATATTTAAGTCAAAAAGTCTACTAACAACAAAATGCAATCTAGCCTAATATATGCGCGAAAAGGTATGAGTGAGTTCAAATCCCAAGTGTGTCTAACACAAAAACATCTGCCGTACATTGAGGAATTAAAAAGAAAAAGCAAAAAAAAATCAAATGAGGCCACGTTAGATACAAAGAAAAAACAATAAATAGGTCAAAGCAGAACAGAGTACACTTGTCATCGAAACATGTCGCCATTACAGCAGCTGACGCGAAATGGGTGGGTCCCATGGATTCTACTACATAGTTATCACAATTACAGGGGACTATCAATTAAAAACAATTGTTTACAGGCATGTCTAACGGTAATTGTTGTGACAGTTAAAGTTCGCCTACTTTTTTAATACAACTAAAAAAAATTCAATCACAGGGCAAAGAGTGGCCAATGATTTGCAGCCAACAGCACTGTTGTACACAACATCCCACCAGCCTTCACCTTGCCAACGCCCCTGCCACTTGACCCGACGTGTCCCACACTCCAGTATAAAGCGTACCCTGCCATATGACCACCTGCCGGAAAACGTGAAGCCGAAGACTTTACCTTCTTCTGGACAAATTAGCTGCTCTGTCTCTCTGTCTTTTGACGGAGAGTGTGTGAAATTTCTTTTCCCCCACAATGA
>VDFB02031157.1:0-27904 GCA_007258455.2 Sequoia sempervirens | reverse complement strand
AACAGCAGGGTTGATTACGTTACAGGCTCTGTACATGCCGCAAAGTGTGAAGAATCACTACTTCAATTTCGCTGCCTCCTCGCCCAAAGTTGCATTTCTCTTCATTGCCAGGAATCGCCTTACCCTTGACTTTGTCTGGGAGAGATTTTTCCAGGTGGTTAATGAAAAATTAAAATTCAACATTGAATTAGGGTTACACTGTTTATTTTATTTTTTCGTTTTAGAAGATATGGAGTTGCTTTGTTAGTAGCTATTGAGATGAGCAATTATAATAGGCAACAAATTGAAATATTTTTAGAACCGGTTGGAATTTGTTTGAAGTGTGACCAAATTGGTACGTAGAATCTATCAGAGCGGAGCGTATTTATTTACTTCTTTACAAAATTGTTTTTATGGATTTTCTATTTCAAAATAAGTTAACCAAATTTGATGTGTTTATCTGGATCTAATATTTAGTAGATCTGCTGTTTAAGATTATGACTCCAAAATAAAGGAGAGAAACTATAGTTAACCCTGGCAGTCATAGAGTAGAGCAACTGATAGTTGAGAACCAGTTTCCATTGTCATCGTGTTATAGGAAATTAGAGAACCCTTTGTTGTTAAAATAAATAGTAAAAAATATTAAAGGGACTATCGGAACACTGTTTGAACAGAAAGTAGCTATTCCATCAAATCATTTAAAAAGTTGGCATATCATTAAAAATCGTGAACTTATGACTCAGTTTATTTCCTGTGTATTTTACAATTTATCTCCTATAATTGTCTAAAAGGCTGAAATTAAATTTTTAGCTTTAAGGAACACCACGAACTCCTCAGAATAGGGTGTGCCCAACTACTCTCTCCTCTGCCATGTATACAGATGTTGTATTATTATATAATCTCTAATTTTAAAAGAATTGTAGTCAGTCCAGTTCGTCATTTATATATAGAATAGTTGGTAGATTTTAAAAATAAGGAATATATGCTTTATATGCTGTTAATATTGGAGGTCAAAAGACATTTGACTTGTCTTTAACACTTCTGAGTATCAGTGAGTCAATAACTTTATGTAGGTTCTATAGAAAAACTTGCGGTAATTTTTTTTTGTTTTTGGTATTTTCTTAGTTGGCAAATCAAGATTCTGACTTGTTATTACTCTAAGTTTTTGTTAGTTGTACATAATATAATCATTATATTGGAGAGTTCAAAAGAATTTCTGCTTCATCCTTTACTTCTTCAATTTAATATAGAAGAATTGATGAATTTTTCCTTTCTAAGTAAAGGAATATGTATTGAAAATTGACTTTAAGGGAAAATATGGGGTTTACTCATTGTTTCCTGGAGATATGTGGATACAATTACCTCTATAAGGAAGGGCCACCACTAAAATTAAGATATACTGAGTAAATGAATAAAGTTATGGTTACATTATATACCAATGTGGCCACCAAAAAGTGTAGGTACAAGGACAGGGACATGCTCTTTGTTTGTATATTAGAGTTTCTTGGTACCTATAGTCATTTGCTGTTAGAAATTGTGAATTTGACATGTTTAAACATACAAGTACATCTTCATACAAATATTACATGAATATTTTTTTGTCTGGAACTTGGTGATTAGCAAGTTCAAATTTTTAAAATTGCCAGAAGTAATAGAAATGTATCCTTGTGTCAATTATAATGTTAAAAAGGGTCTACTCTCAGCCTGTACTTTGAAAAAATCTACAAATCCCTTACTTTACTAGAGGTGGATTCATCAAGTTTAGGTTTCTTTTTGGCTTAAAGATCTGATGTTTGCAAACACAGGAATTAGATTTCTGATCTGAAGTTTGCAAATTGCACACTTCAAGCTCCAGATAAGAAATAAAAACTGTCCTCTTGGGAATTTCCATCACCATTTAGAAAAAGGATCTATAAGCTCAAAACGGTAGAATGGAATATTCAGAATGAAAGAAATGAACTGCTTTCAGTTTCTATTGTGGAACTATTTATAGTTAACATTTATCAATTTGGTTATTTTTCTAAAAATGTGGACTATTTGAAAATGAAGGTTTGCCATGATATGCATATATATATATACACCCATACTCACTTTGTTATGAACCGGATTCTAGATATAAGAAAGCCATAGTAGCAGCCACAACGGCAACAGTAACAATCAGTTTAAAACCACCTTACAAGGGTTGATTCCAATACAACAAAATATGATCCAATTGAGCATGAAGAAGACAATACATTTTATTTTGTGAAAGTAAACTTAGCTTTTGTACAAAGCACACAAAATCTTACAGAAATTAGAAAAAGATTTGTTGATTATTACCAAATTCAAGAAACTAAGAATACAATATTGAAAAATTTTGACAGCAATTTCAAGACTTCTAAAAAAAGTGTTCCTTTAATTTTGTCCATATTTCTTCTACAATTATTACTCCCACAATAACACTATTTCTGGGATAAAATGCTTTGCTATGCAAATAGGCAGTTTCAGTTTTAGCACAATCATTGGTTTGTGGACTCTAACCACCAAATCTATTGGCACCATGGTTGGTTTGCTCTGACTGTTAGTGTAAATTACTTGAAATGTAATGTATCTGTGAGGACCATTCAAGTAGGCTGGGATGTTCTTCAGAAGCTTCACTTTATAAAAGTTATTCTGGATAAAAAGCTTAATAATATGCATTGTTAATTGTCTTCAAATTTTTAATTGTCATTGTAATTGGTGTTATTTGAAACAAATGTATTTTAAACAAAGACACTGAGATGATAAAACTTTGCAAGCCAACAAGTATAGCTGAGCAAGCAAACACAAGAGTTAATATCAACTTGCAACTTGCAAAGAAATTAAAAACATTAACCCAAAGGTATGTACTATGTACCATAATCAAATTTGAGAAAAGCAAATTAGACATGTATCATACAAATAAACAGATTGCATTCATTTTCATTTTCTGTTGAATTGATTCTAGTTATTTCATTATAGTGTTTGAATTTTGAAATTCACATTTTTATGTAGACTGTACTTTTCATTTATCTCAGGTGTTAAATGTTCCCTAACCATTATTGTTGGTTAGAGATTTGTTTGTTGGATATATTATGGAGGAACTAGGAAGCAACATTGAACTGCAAAAAAAATCAGGTTTTTGGCTGAAGCCAAGAAGGGGTTGAGCTTTATTGTCCTGCTAGTTTTGGGAGTCAGTACCAAGTCCTGTGGCAATGATCTATAATTACCAGCATATGAAATGTTTCTTTATAGATGATAGTTTATAATTGTTGAACTCATTTTGCCTTGTGAAATAAATTATAACACCCTCCATTTAGTTTTTTAACATAGACAGTATGCTATCCTAAAGTGCAGAGGACAATCATGTTATTTGTATTTTGAAGTACTGTCTGTGAAGCCAACTGCATTTTCTGAGGAGCATTCCTGTGCCTTGTACAGGGAGCTGAGGAATCCAAGTTCTCAATTTATATTCATTCAAGACCAGGATTTGTGTTCAGTAAAGGAACAACAAGGTGTAAATACTTTTATGGGCGGCAGCTGAGTAACAGTATACAGGTTTGTGCTTATACCATTGACAATATGTAGGATATGTCTGATTAAAGGAAATTAAAAAAATTGGTCTAGTTTTGAGCTGATCTATCTATTCTTCAGCCTTAAGCAATCATGAAGATCTGTGTATATGTCTAGTTTGAATCTTTTTTCTATATAATTTTTCTTGTCAGTGTATCCAAGTTGGTTTTCTATAGTATAATAGTTTAGACTCAGTTTGGGTTGAGCATTCTGCCATTTATTAAAAAACAGCTCTTTTGTCCAGGTAGATTGGGGAGAAGCAAGCATGATCGAGGCAGAACGCATTTTACTTAGGAAAGCCCTTCAGGATCCAGTTAATCAGCGGTTCATTTTTGTCTCAGATAGGTGATTGTGTTTGTTTCCAAACTTCTAGTGATGCAATGGGTCTGATAGTAAGCAGGAATGGCAATGTGTGTGATGGTAGTAATGACATCAGTTAAAAGAAATTGGGTTATGCCAAGAAAAGTGCACTTTATTAATTGAATACAGACAAAAGACTGTTGAAGTCTAATTTTCTATGTACTCAGTTTGGGAAATGTATATAACCAACTTGTTTCCTTATATAATCTCTAGATGAATGTTGGCATAAGAATCGACATGACTTTAGATTTTAGAGGATTTGTTTAATTATAGTATGATATTTCATTGAATTATATGACTTCCCTACTATTTGGGAAATTCCTTGAAAAGGGGGAATGCCATTGTAGTTTTATATGGCTTAGTACTTACCTTCTAGTTGATATACCTTTCCTAGCATATCATTATTTATAGATAATTGCAAGACCATGAGCTATAACCAAGTTATGTGGATACAGACCATGTGAGAATGTAATATCCCCCTTAGTTTTTTCCCAAATTTTAGCACATAAACTTCACCCGTTAGCGTTAGCCCAATAAAAGATAAGCAAACTGGAATGCAACCTTTCACTTTTTGATCACCCAGTTCCCAAAGTGGGCAAGGTGAGAGCATACGGTGTAAGGGGATCTGCTAGCAATAAACTCAAATGTTGGAAGTACAATGATATTGGTGGCAAGCCGGCCAATATAGAAAATGTAAATGCTTAGGCGGCAAGCCAGCCTCT
This sequence comes from Sequoia sempervirens, assembly GCA_007258455.2. Lineage (NCBI taxonomy): Eukaryota > Viridiplantae > Streptophyta > Pinopsida > Cupressales > Cupressaceae > Sequoia > Sequoia sempervirens. The sequence continues at coordinate 23,273 of VDFB02031157.1, read as the reverse complement.
TCCACTTTTCAGTGGGCTACAAGGAAAATAAATGGAAATGTAAAATGCTTAGGTGGCGAGCCAACCTCTTCCACTTTTCAGCGGGTAACAAAAACAGAAAGCAACTAGGTGGCAAGCCAACCTCTTCCACTTTTTAGTGGGAATGAAAGCACAAGAACAAAAATGAAGGAGCTGATCAGTACTACTGAAAGCAACATTACAATATTGAGTCTTTTACACAGTATCATGAGATAACATAGAAATATGAAGGCCCTAGTGTTAGACAAACATCTCCATGATAAGTACATAGATAAGCATCAAGGAAATAAGATGAAATACTGAAAATACCAGGTCTGATATAAAATGGCAGCGTTCTGATTTTCTAATCAGCAAGCCTGAAAATCACTAAAACTCTCGAAATGCCCTCAAAACTCCTTTGAATGAACTCAAACTGAAGACCAATGATGCCTAGAGGCTAGGCATCCAAGTTCAAGCAACAAAAATCCTCCAAATAACTTTGTTTATTTTTGCACGCTTCCCAATGCAGCAATGACCAAAGTTCACAACTCCCAAGGAGGGCGACCAACAACCATAAATCAGATTCTCCTGAAATTGCAAGATTCCAGGCAAAGGGGCGCCCAAATACCAGGAACAAGATGAGTGTGATGAGCCCAACTGGCTCAACTTCAATCTTTGATGCTAAACTGATTGTTTGAGTGTTTTTGCTTGTTTAAATGAGTTTTTAGGTAGTTTTTTGGGAAGTGTGCCAAGCATAAAATGATGATAAAATGGAATTTAAAGCTAAAACTGAGAAACTGCCATTGTAATAAGTCTTAAACAACTGCAACAAAGAGATTACATACAACAAACATACCCAGAAACCTCCAGATTAATTAAATAAGGTAGATCTATACATGCCAGGCAAGAATTGCTGGATTTGATGAAAATCAACGTCCCACCTCTAGAACTGAGTTTCTCCTGCACAGATCCTGCATCCAAAGCCTTGAGAGATCAAGGCGTCCAAAATGGTAACCAATGTAAGCCCAAAAGAAAGGCATTTTAGCCTTTTGGAGAAACACGCCTCCCAAGAGAAGTACGGCCAGCTCAAGGAGAATGTACGACCAGCAAGGAGAAGAGTACGAGTGGAGATCTTTGTTGCCTATAGCTGCTGAATGAAGGAAATTCAACCAATCTGCCCTTATTGCAATCTGTAAATAATTGAAAAAGTACATCTCTGATGAAGCTCAAATTGACTTTTGAATTGAAGCCATCCCTGTAGCAAAGATTCAGCTGGTCTTTCACAGCCTCAAGTCTGCAACTGAAGATCTCTTGTTTCTCTAATGGAAGAAATTCACTGTAACCCTTGGCTCAGACAAATGCACAGAGAAGATAAAATAGAAGCAATTTCAAATGATCATGAATGAATGAAGTTGAATTGCCCCTTTTGCCTTATATCCCCAAAAAGGCACGATTTTCTAAAAGTGATGACTTGGGCATTTTAAATATGTTTAAAATGTATAAAGTCACTTTAGAAGTTTAATATTTCACTTAACCAAGTGGCATACCTTTTTTGATGACTTAAGTGATTTTAATTTCACTTTATAACCTTAAGTCATCACTTAAATATATTTAAGTGGCTTTTTACCTTTATAAAGTCAATTTGACTTTATAATAAACCAATAAGTTAAATAATTAACTTAACCACAAAAATATTCATAACTCTCTCTAAACTCGATATTTTTCCGTGCCGTTAGAAACTAGCGAACACTGAACAACAAACGCCTGTATTGAATCGAATACTAAAGTGAAGGAGTGGGAATGACAATACCCACCAAAAACAGCCACTGACCCCCTAACCAAATCCTATCAACCTACGAGGGTCCAAGAAATAGACTAACCATCAAAAAACAAGATCACGCTAAAAAAGGGGACATTACAGTCCGCCCTCCCTGAAATTGCTTGTCCCCAAGCAATCTCAACAACAAGGAAGACTCCACTCCACCAGGATCCCAAGGGAAGTGTTGTGTAATGTCCCTCATGCTTCCAACCAACTCCTGTAACACCAACATCTGAACAACTGACGAATCATGCTGAACCATATCAACTCCAACATCAGGTGTCGCAAGAGTGAAAGCCTCAAGAGGGAGCAACTCAAAAAGCTGACCAAGTTTGTTTTCCATGTCTGTGCAATGTAAGTTGTCATACAAACTGTCTAGTACGTGCGCAACTGAATTGTGCATCTAAAACAAATCATGTACATGAAGATCGAAAGTGAAACGATGAACACTCCTTACCATGTACACACTATGAAACTCCTCAACGAGTCCTGTCTGAAACCCCGATGCACTGTAAGAATCCCAGATTCTACAATCAACGTTCACCCCTAAAACAGGGTTAGGAGTAGAATCAACATCTACCTCGAAGAGTGGATTATCACAAGACACTGTAGCATCTGCCTCAAAAAGAGGATTGTTCACAAACTGAACCTCATATCTGTGCTGATCCCAATCAAACACCTCTGAGCCCTTGGAGCAAGAAGAAAAATCATACTCCTCCTCCTCTAAAATCTCTTGCTCTATCTTCCCACTTTCTTCACTAACGAGAGTGATAGAATGGAAGCTCCCAGCTACAATAACAATTTGCTGGTCTGATAAATCAGCCATGTCATCACCCTCATAAAACCACTCCATTTGTCTATTTTGACCTTTAGGTTTGAGGGGACAGTCATTGGTTAAGATCATACAGGCCTTTGCAATAAAAGCAAAGCTTTTTCCTACACAAATCATTGATCGTTTCTCGATCCAAAGGAGCTGCAAAATTTTTCTTTTGGTTTGAGTTTTTTGTTTTCTTTGGATCAAATTTGTTATCATTGTAGGATGAGGATGGTTCTGATTCGGACTTACTACGTGAAGTTGTAAGTTCCATGCTACGAGCTTTCCTCATAGCCTCCTGCAAGGTAGGGGGATCAAAAGCCTTGATCGAACCTTTCATAGGTTCAACTAGACCCTCTATGAACAGTATAACAAATCTCCTCTCTGATATGCCGATTACCATGACTGAGAGCTTCTGAAACTCTCCAATGTAGGATTCTAAACTACCCAACTGCTTTAGCTGAGCGAGATCTCTAAAGTATAACTCTGGATCCCGTTTGTCGAATCTCTCAACCAACCTATCTATGAATTCCTGATAAGTTGTGATCCTGCCATGCTGTAGTGTAACCATGCCATGGTGCCACCAGTCATGGGTTACGCCATCCAAGTGCAGAGCTGCGAACTTTATGGCATCCTCTTCTGCCATAGGACATAGGATTAGGAATGTATCCAACTTGCTAACCCACACTCTAGCGGTGACTCTGCCACCGCCATCAAATGTGGTGAGTGTGAGCTTACTGGTAGCATGTCTGAGATCATTGTTCTTGTGCCAAGGTCTCCTATTTGTCCTATTCTTGCTGTGCTCTCTTTTCTGTGTTAGAAACCTGTCAAAGTTAAGGTGATCCTTAACTCTTTGTGGCAAGGCATCCCACTCATCGTGTAGAGTCATAATATTGTCTCCAAAGTTCACGTTAGCTTCCTCCTCATACTCGTCACCCTCTTTTGGCTCATTCTTGACAAAGGTAGGGCGAGTAGGTCTGTCATAGGTACGTGTAGGAATTATTGTCCTCCGTGGGCCTCCTTGTACATTACCTTCCTCTTGTTCCTGATTCAATCTTCTATGAACAGTCAAATTATTTATGTTTGTACTAAGTTACTGTAGTACATTCGCCATCTGTTCTTGGCTAGCTACAAGCCCTCTCAGTATGTCTCTGGCTTCATGATCCTCATTGTTGACAGGATCCCTGTGTGGCTCACCATCATTCCTATCACCCATGTTTTCCAATGGTACCTCTTCAAACTGATTATCAAATGGTCTATTCTCAAACGGGAATTGGTTTGTCTGCAACCTTGGTCTCCTGTGTGAGTAAAACCTGTGTGGCCCAAACTAATTATGATGCATATAAACATTTAACCATCTAGGCTGGTAGGAATAAAAGCTCTAATACCACTGTGATGAGCCCAACTGGCTCAACTTCAATCTCTGATGCTAAATTGACTGTTTGAGTGTTTTTGCTTGTTTAAATGAGTTTTTAGGCAATTTTTTGGGAAGTGCGCCAAGCATAAAATGATGATAAAATGGAATTTAAAGCTACAACTGAGAAATTGCCATTGTAATAAGTCTTAAACGATTGCAACAAAGAGATTACATACAACAAACATACCCGAAAACCTCCAAATTAATTTAAATAAGGTAGATCTATACATGCCAGGCAAGAATTGCTGGATTTGATGAAAATCAACGTCCCACCTCTAGAACTGAGTTTCTCTTGCGCAGAAACTGCATCCAAAGCCTTGAGAGATCAAGGCGTCCAAAATGGTAACCAATGTAAGCCCAAAAGAAAGGTGTTTTAGCCTTTTGGAGAAACACGCCTCCCAAGAGAAGTATGACCAGCTCAAGCAGAATGTACGGCAAGCAAGGAGAAGAGTACGGCTGGAGATCTTTGTTGCCTGTAGCTGCTGAATGAAGGAAATTCAACCAATCTTCCCTTCCTTATTGCAATCTGTAAATAACTGAAAAAGTACATCTCTGATGAAGCTCAAATTGACTTCTGAATTGAAGCCATCCCTGTAGCAAAGATTCAACTAGTCTTTTACGGCCTCAAGTTTGCAAAACACTGAAGATCTCTCATTTCTCTAATGGAAGAAATTCACTGTAACTCTTGTCTCAAACAAATGCACAGAGAAGATAAAATAGAAGCAATTTCAAATGATCATGAATGAATGAAGTTGAATTGCCCCTTTTGCCTTATATCCCCAAAAAGGCACGATTTTCTAAAAGTGACGACTTGGGCATTTTAAATATATTTAAAATGTATAAAGTCACTTTAGAAGTTTAATATTTCACTTAACCAAGTGGCATACCTTTTTTGATGACTTAAGTGATTTTAATTTCACTTTATAACCTTAAGTCATCTTTTTACCTTTATAATAAACCAATAAGTTAAATAATTAACTTAACCACAAAAATATTCATAACTCTTTCCAAACTCAGTATTTTTTCGTGCCGTCAGAAGCTGGCGAACACTGAACAACAAACACATGTACTGAATTGAATACTAAAGTGAAGGAGTGGGAATGACAATACCCACCAAAAACGGCCATTGACCCCCTAACCAAATCCTATTAGCCTACGAGGGTCCAAGAAATAGACTAACCATTAAAAAACAAGATCACGCTAAAAAAGGGGACATTACAATGAGCCAATACCCAACAAAATCCGTCAAGTCACTAGAAAGGTACAAGCATAAACATGGGTTAGCTAGGTATGAAGAAGCACTCCAAAAACCCTCTAAACAGCGAAGAACACACCAAAATGTCTCTAGAAGACATCAAACCCACGCCAAACTGAAAACACCAATGAAGCATCACCATTGAAGCTCAATCTGCAACCTCTGAATGAAGAAGCAGTCACTGATCAGCTAGGAGTTGTCTTTCAAACTCGAAACTGATGAAGAAACTAGGAGGCATCTCAACCTCGAAGCAAGAGTTTGAATAAAATTCAACAGCATATCGTTATGAAAAGATAATAGATACCAAATGAAGAGGCAAGGAACAGTATATATAGATTTCCAAACCCAGAAGTTTGAATTTGCCTTTCCCTCCAAAAGGGACGCCACATTTGGAGCAATAATATATTTAATAAAATCACTTTATCCCTCATACTTGGGCGTCCAACTTGAAAAGGCATAAATTAAACCTTAGAAATGTATTTATCTCCAATTTAGGCATCCAGATCCATGAAGACCACTTTTAAGAACAACTTAAGTTATGTTGCCTAGGTGTGGGGTCCAAAAGCAACCTTAAAATATAACATAACTTAAATTATTAAACTTTCCTTTTCAAGCTCCAAGAATGTTGGAGAAGCCATTGCTAAAATAGAACTGCCTCACTGTCAAAATTAGAAACTATGTTGAGTTGCTACCAGACTGCACTGCCAAAAATAGCATACTGCTAAAAATAGTGACTCCAAACTTCGTTTGAGCACAGACTAGGCAACCATTGTAACTTACTAAAAATGGTAAGTCTAAAAATAACCTTTGATTGAAATGCATGTCACACCCCTCTGAAGCTCTCTGAAAACCCATAAAGACCCAAAAGACAAATTGCCAAGCTCCTGCATGCAACCCTTGAAAACTCAAAAGGAAACCTCCTATTAAATAGGAAACCCTAATTCTGCCTCCGACTAGCCTACGGATCTTCGGAAATAAGCTAACGGTCATTGGAAAGCGTAGGGCTAAATATGGGGACATTACAGTCTGCCCTTCCCAAAGATTGCTTGTCCTCAAGCAATGCCACCACAACTCCAAAAATATTAGATTGATCCACGCAAAACCAAGTAGGATCGCAGGGTCCTGTTGTGACCTAATTCACACCTCGCCCCATTGCAAATGGGGACCCTTGTTGTTTGTTCTTTTAGGGTTTTGCTTTCGCCCGTCTCGTTTTGTCTGCCCTGCGTTTGGGGGTTTTGAGTCTGCATTTTGAACGGTCACCCGAGTTGAGTCGATTAATTTTAGCCTGGATCCCTGAATAAACGTCACCACCGTGCTTAGAAGGCCTGGGAGACGAAGATCGACTGTCATTTCGGACAAATCCGACATCTCCAAGTTTTAGTACCTACTTTTTTGGCACTTTTGGGCAGTGAGATCCCTATTTTGGAAAGTTGCTATTTTTGGAAAATTTCTATTTTTAGAAGGGTCACGAGTTTCGAAAATCCACTCAGAAGTTCGAAACGAGCAACGAAACTCTCAGAAAATCGATTCGAAGTTTTTTTGAAATTTTGGCAAAATTCTAGAAAATCACATAAAAAGTTCAAAAAATCTGGAAAATTCGTTCAAAAATGGTGAGAAATTCTGGAAAATCACAGAGAAATCTGGTAAAGAGCATAGAAAATGGTGAATGAGATGATGAATTCATCAATAAATTGGTAAAAATTCATGAAATCCGTCAAGAAATCTGGAAATTTGTGAGAAATTTGAACAGTTCATGGGAAAATCTGAACACAATCATGGAGAAAACTGAGATATACGCCTTCAGCTCACTAGTAATGGTGAAGTACAGAAGAAATGAATGGCCAACACCTTCAGCCTTAGTCAAGAAAGGTGCCAATGGCATAAAAATCTGAGCAATGGCCAACAATGTGATGAAGTCCGCCTGGTCTTATGGAGCAAATGGCAGTGAGGTCTGTCAAGTCCGCCCCTGTCAAAGTATGCAATGGCTAGGCACAAGCTGAAGTCCGCCCATGGAGAAGAGGGATTTGCCTAAGAAAATGAGGCCATGGCAAGGGAAACAATGAAGTCCGCCCAGCCATAAGCATTAAATGGTCAGACCAACAGCCAAGTCCGCCTATGAAGTGGCTAGGAAGATGATGAAGTCCGCCCAGCAAAAGATGGTCAATGGCAATCAAAACATGCAAGTCCGCCCTCCAAAGCATCCAATGGCAAGACTATCAAGGAAGTCCGCCTATGTCAATGGCAAGGAGTATGAGGAAGTCCGCCCTCCAAAGCATCCAATGGCCAAGCATTGAAGGAAGTCCGCCCTCCAACCAAGGCAAATGGCAAACAAATCAAGCAAGTCCGCCTTAGGCATAAAATAAGTGGCAAGCCAAGACCCAAAGTCCGCCCTCAGCCAAGAAGTTAAGTGGCAACAAAAGGTGGAAAGTCCGCCCAAGGTAAAAGAGAAAAATGGCTAAGGCATAGCCAAGGGAGAATGTGTGGCCAAAGATATGATGAAGTCTGCCCTAATCAAAAATGTCAAGTGGCAATGAAAACCATGAAGTCCGCCATATGTATGGCAAGCTCTTAAGCAAAGTCCGCCTTGGGAGAAAGCTTGATTGGCTAAAGAAATAAGGAAGTCCGCCCCATGAAGAAAAGCAAAGTAAGGAAAATTTGATGGCCAAATCATAGACAAAGTCCGCCATGTGTTAGAGAGTGTAAAAAATTAAAATTTGCCTAAGTCCAAACCTTTGGAAAACTAAAATATGCATGGCACTTTGAAGATTCGCCCAAGTGACTAAAGAAAATCTTAGTCATGGCTAGGAAAATGGTGGAAAGATCAAGCAAATGGACAAAATAAAATTGGACTTGGCAAGGAAAATTTGTGAAAAATCAAGCAAATGGCTAAATAAAATCGGACATGGCGAAAGAATTTTGGACAAGAGGCAATTTTTGGACAAAAAAAATATTAGACATGGCTAGGAAAAAGTTAGGCATGGCTAGAGAAAAGTCGGACGAAAAAGAATTTATGGCCAAATAAAATTGGACATGGCCAAATATTTTTGGAAAACGGTTAAAAAAATCATGGCCAAACCAAATGGGATGCTAGAAATTTTGGCGAGAAAGAAATGGACAAAGATGAAAATTCGCCTAAGCCATTAGCAAGGAAATTTTCGAAAATCAAAAATAATTTGCCAATAAAACGAACGGGTTGGAATGGACACATAAAATAATTATTTTAATTATTTTAATCATTTATTTTCCAACACCAAAAAAGAGATAAGTCTTGAAAGTTTCAAAATTGGAAAGAGAGAAAAAGAGTTTTGTTGGACTGTAAATGAAATTAGAAACTTTCCCGGACGAGGTTATTAAGGATAGAACTTGCCATCCTGAAGCAAAGTGAAAGATGAGTTTGAACTTGATTCAAAGGAAACATTGCAAATTTGCTAAAATGATCGACCCTCTCACTTCTATAAGTGATTTCGTTTTTTCATTTGTGCAATCACTCGATTTTGAGAAGAAAAGTTGTGAGAGGAGAATTGTTTAAGGCAAAAGGTTGAAGAAATTTGCAGCAAAGTGAAGGAAATATTCTGTTATCAGCTTGCGTTGCAATCGTGATCACGTCTCCAAGAAGTCACAAGGCAGATTTGTTTTGTCCATTTCATGTTAACATGAAGCTTCACCATTTACTTTCTTTCCAGCTTGTTATTTTTCGCGAAGTCTAATTTGATAACCAGCTGGAATGTTCTTTCAAACTGATTTTAATGTCGAATTCTTATTATTTCCTTCTTCCTTTTTCTTGCAGATCTATTTTTCGAAGCATTCAAGATGAAATTTGCAAGCAAAGGTGTCCAAACACAATCGAAAATCAAGTCCAAGTGGGAGCACGTCATTGACACTGATCTTGGCCACGTAGATCTTGAAGACTTCCGGAAGAGAATGTACGGGACTGACGGACGTCTGCCTACACCAATCGCCATGAGGATGACGCGCAACGGAATCGTCCATGCAGCTGGATTTCCACCAGCAAAAGAATGTCCTGAGCTGATGGCAGAATGCGCACTACACTACAACGCACAAGACAGACAGATAGAAGCTCCTGACGGAAGGGTCCTTGCCTACTTGTCCGAGCCAGCGATCCAGGAAACTTTTGGCATTCCAGTGTACAACCGAACATCCTATCGCACCAAGCAAGATGCACTCAAACTTTATCTAAGTCAGAAGGATCTCTGTGCATCCAACATAAACAAGAATTGGTTATTAAAACCAAAGCCTACTGCAAGCAAGATGCCTAAAAGATTGATCAGAACCCACTTCAAAGAGGAATATGGTGATATTGTTTTGCTGCTAAATAGAATAGTAGGCAGTGCGCACGGTGCTCCTTTCGAAGATTGGATGTACTATTTTATTGATGAAATAATCACTAGAGTCAAAATGTTCAATTGGTCCAGGATGATTAGTGACAGCTTGCACGAACAGTTGGTCAACTTTGAGCAGACCAAAATTTTTCACATGAGCTCATATATTGTATATTCACTTGCAAGATACTATAAGTATCCTGGCTTGACATGCAAAGGCGTGGTTGGCAACGGCGAGGGGAAATTCAAAGTCTACGATTGCTATCCACAGCTGCAGCTGAAAGAGAAGTCCCATTTCCGGAGAGCTCACGATGCATTTTCAATGTATATCACCCGGCTTCTTCAGGGCGAAACGCACCAAAGACTCTTGCATGAAGCCAAGAGCTTGATCAGTCGGTATGGATTCTGGTTCATTCAGTATCCTAAGTTCACCTACATCTGAATCCAAGGATTTTCCGGAAATCCTTATAGGCTGCCTGTCTATCCGACTAATAAGATGGTATTGTTGGAAGTGCTAAGGCAACTAGAAACATATCAGAACATCCAAAGGCCTAAGCAGAAAGCTGCTGTCACCTTCCCCTTTTTCATCGGCAACATGGAGTCATGCCCGACAGCACAAGCAACAGAGGTTGCTCGACTGGAGATTTAGCAATATCCATTTATCTCATACAAGTCTAGGAACAACTTTGACCCGCTCCATCACATCAAAACAACGGACGGAGAAAGATACAAACATCGAGTTGACCTAGAGGACTTTTGGGCCAACGCAGCAGATGAATATGATGTAAGGAGAAGGTTATGGTCAAGGTTGCCATTAAGCATGATAAGGGCGACAGAGCTCTTCAAAATACCTGACCAACTGGAAGATGATGGAATATACGTGCAGCCAGGCTTCAAGGAAAATGAGCCGCTTCCACCGATAAAATGGTTCGAACCTGAGATGGGTGATCTAGCCACGTTGATGCGCCCTGTTTTCAAGTACTCTCAGTGGTGGATAGATCGGCAGGTAGAGGTCCTAAAACAGAGAAATGTGCAATTTACCTATGAGTTGATGGGTGATACCGAGTCATGTTCTTCAAACGCCGGTACATCTCATGCGGATGGACAAGCAAATGCTGCCAACTCCAAGAAGAGGAAAGAAGCCGATAAAACTGCAAGGCAAGACAAGGGTAAAGAGATAGATGAAGGCCCTTCTTGGAAGAAGCACAAGTCTAAACCTCTTCAGTCAGCTACTTCCCGGAACATAGAAGAAATGCTTGCCATGGATAGAGAATCCTTGGAAAATGCCAGGATCCCTTCTCCAGATGAAAATGTAGAGCCAATTCAAATAGAGGATGATGATCAACCTTCTCCAGCAAGCACAGAAATCTTAGGATCGGATAACGACACAGACATCGAGGATGGAGAATTCGAGGAAGGAATGATTTCCGCCCTCAAAGGCATTCAAGAGGACCCATCCGTCCAGGAAATCCAGGATATGCAGTTAGTCCAAGAAATTCAAAGTATGCCAGAAATTCAGGAAGAACAGGAAGTACAGGACATGCAAGACGTCCAAGATTGAGAGGACGTAATTGAACAGCCAACAATACCAGAATGGCTGAGGGAAAGATTGAAAAGAAAAGCGCCAGTAGAAGTTCCTGAGGAAGACAATGACATAGATTTTCTGGCCAGATTAGAGCAAACTGCCCCAAGGAAGAAGGCCAAGAAATTCTCAACCATCCAGAAAGATGACGCTGGAAATCGCACGATACAAATTGCAATACCTACAGCCGACAAGTTCCAGGATGAGATTGCTCCTGAGGAATATGCTATCACGACTGTCGACATAGGTCCGACAACCAAAGGGCAGGAAGTCGAAGACTTGGATAATTCCGTGGCCACCATCAAGGCCAGATTAGAAAAAGAAGTTGCCAAGAAAAAAGAGTATAAGAAAGAAATCCAGCGCCTAAAGGACTATATCCAGCACCTGACCAAGCCACTAAACGAAGGTGAGCAAGTGGCGCCTTTACCTCCAAATGCTTCACAGGAACCAAGTGCAAACTTTGAAGAGGAGTTGACAACAGCGAGGGAGGCTAAAGACTAGATGATTGGAAGGAAAGAAGAGGCGTTGATATTTTCAGAAAAGTTGGCGCAAGTAAATTAGCAGGCTTCCTTCATGCTTTCACGAGTTGCAGATCTTGTGGAGTCATGGAGTAGTCTTGAGGATATTCAGAGCAGGATCATCCCATGCATCCGAGAACTGAAGGGCATCTCAAAGCAAGGATTGATCGAGGACAAGGTTATTGAAGCCGGAGCAGCTTATGACTTCAACGGATGGTACTATGCTTTGATCTCAAGGAAAGGAGTCCTCGAAAAGGTGAAGCAGGACAGTGGTAGAGTTGAAGAACAAGTAAAAGAAATTCAAAGAAAAATCTATGAGATGGCTGCGGATATGCTAGACAAGGAGGTTGTCCGAAGGAAACACTTGCGGCCAAGGAGTTTGAAAGAGCAAGTACAGAAAGTTTTCTCCACCACCGGGCCAATCATGAAAGAAGGATTCACCAAAGTGTTCGAATTCATGGTCATCAGAAGTTCTTTCTTGCTACAGGAACCAACGTGGGCGACTATGTTTGCAGAATATGCCGAGAACTTGGATTTGCTGGAGTACAACATCAGCGTGCTGCCCGACATTGCCATGGAAGAGGTCGACTTGATAGTGTCCAGGTTCGCCGAACGTGAGGCTACACAAGTGGATAAGGATGACACTCCAGTTATCTAGTGTTCTCTTCAATTAACTGATTGTGGTTTTGGAAACCCTAATTAGGGTTTAGTTCTGTTCAATCTTGGCCATTGATCTTGAATCAATCTCGGCCGTTCTTTGTAATCTTGAAAAACTATATAAACCCCCCCCTCACTCTCTCATTTTCATAGTTAGATTCTTAGAAGTTAGATATTCATTAAGAAGTTAGAGCAGATTTGAGATAGATAGATTGCAGAAATAAAGAGAGAGTTCTTATGAGATTGTTGTGAAAAGCTACTTTGATAATGAAGTTCAAATGCATGAGGTGCTTTGAGTACTTGATTGTTGAATAGTTGCATGGTCGCATATTTTCTTTCTCGCTTAGCAGATTTGAATTAAAATGTATGTTAGAAGAATGATTGATTGATAACGGAGATTAGTGAAACCAAGCTCATACTTTCTTTGGGTGGATGATTTCACTCAATGTGCAAAGTTAGACTGAGCTTTACTGTGGATGCTTAACTTTTGTTTTAATAATTGTTGTTCGATCTGATGGCAATTATTTATCATGTGAAAATCACAAGCACATTCCTAGAAGATTGCACTTGCTCTGCGTAGTTGTCGTTAAACGTGGCGAAACAGAGTATGGTTTATTTGGTTTCATTTAATCCTCGTCTTCTCTTGAGTTCTTAGGATTAGTATAGAGTCTCTAAACCCTAAATCTTTTTTCATTTTTTTTATAAAATCAAAAAACCCAAAATGGTACTGCGTTTATGTCTCCGCTTTTTCGAATAACTTGCAAAATCTTACTTGTGCCCACAGCAAATCACATCCATACCACAGAGCCTATCCGCGTTCATCTTAAACATTGGAATTACCCTATGATCTCACTTGCAATCTTAGCATAGGAAGTAGTTTTTCAAGAGAGAATAGAGCGTCTGTGACACTTTGTTCTAAAATGTTTTGTGTGTCATAAAACACGCACCAACAGGTCCCATGTCCATTTCAGGAAGGACTCACCATGCCAATGCTCACCACTCTGATCACATCAATGAAACCATTGTGCCAAATTTGCACTATCCTCTCATGTAACTCCAAAATGTTGCCATCCACGAGACTCAAGTTGAAAAATTTGGGAGACCTGAAATCAATACCTTGCAGCATCTCTTGCCCAAACGACTCTAAGAAGTCCATATCTGCAATGCCACAGCCTATCACAACCCTAGGCAATAGGAAGGAAAGTCTGCTCAACTCAAAACCGTACTCCTCAACATATCTCCACATGGTGTCAAGCAGAGCCACAACTGCATATGTGACTCCCTCAAATCTTCTCGCTAAAAGGAAAGCCATCCCTCAAAAGAGATCAACAAATATATCATCATAATACCTCACACAACCATGAACTCTTGAAAAAACGGTCTGTTCCAATTCCAAGAGTCTTAGAATGGTGAACCCAAGCAAGTGGACATTCGCTGTCCTGAACTAACACTAAGAAGTAACTACCAAGGCTTGCATCACAAACCCTCATATAATGAACTCCCTGAGTTCGGGAGGTTTGAAGTAACCAATAGTCATTGCTGATTAGAGCTGGAAACAACAAGGTACAATCTGAATTTAGTGCTCTGCTCAAGTGATAACAACAGTGCTTGTGAAATTCCCAAGCATTAGCATGTGAGATTAGCATAGTGTTGCATAATAACACCTCAAAAGTGGCTGGGAAACACTTCAAAACAATCTCCCACTAAAACCTTGTACCTCCTTGGCAAGAAATTGTGTGCCAACTCTCCTGAATGAGAGTAACTTCAAGTGTAAGGTGACTGGTCTGCAACCAAACAGCAAACTCAAGACTCAAAATTTGCCCTTGTCTATGCCAAGGAACACTCCCAAGAGCAACCATTTGTCCTTTTCTCCACCCCTTACGTAGAATTTCACTCCAATCCATTTGTTGATGAGCAAATGGAACTACCAAATGGTTGGTAAAGAAGGGGACAACACCATAAAATCTGAAAATTTGATCCTTATCCCTCCAAAGATCCTTCTTTCCATATGCAATAAGCTCTGTCAAACCATGTTGAGGATCCCAAGCATGGATACCCAACCAAGAATGATCTCCAACACACTAGGGAAAGTACACAACACATCTCTAAGTACCAATCAAAACCAAATGCACCTTCAAGAAATTAGTGACTTCTCAGGTGAACCCTTGAAGCCTATCCATGAAAGCTTCAACAATAAGGGAGCCTAGAACAATCATTGTCTTCAAACCCAATTGCCAAAATGGACTAGTATGAGCTAAAGCATCACTCAACCCAAGGAATTGATTGTCAAAAATGTAAATATCTTGTGTTGGTCCTTCTTTCTCCCAAGTTTCATAGGTAACAAGTCTGAAATCTTCTCTCCTTGCTGCTGCAATGACCCCTTCAACAACTACCAAACTATGTTTGGACAACACCTTGATGTCAAAGATGATGAAGCCGCCATGATTCAACACTTCCCATATGGAGACTTTATCCTCTAACCCACTTATGCATTCACTATCAAGCAGCCTCAAAAGTTTACCAATCACAAAGTGTGACACGTCCTCATGGTTTGATTTCAAATCATCAAAAAGCGGAAAACCACACTCTGTCTCATGCTTGGAAACTTCATCAAATGCTTCATCCTCCATCACAAAGAGTGGATTATCATAAATTGACTCAGCACCCACTTCAAAGTGAGGATTGTCAAGAATTTGGAAGTCATCCCTTTCCTTTTGCTCAATTCCATCTTGCTGATCCAAATCTGCACATGCAACTTTTTATTTTCTTGTGAAGCTTCCTAGATCAAACTCCTCTTGAAGACTATCAAGCTCACCAATTACTTGCTTAATTTCTTCAACTCTTTGTCCATTCTCTTGCTTCCTGAAAAGTTTGAAATCAATAAGCTGATCTTTTGCCTTCTTTAGTGCCATTCGGGTATCTTCTAACATATCCTTTGTTGATTCGAGCTCAAGAGTAAGCTCATCAACCTTTCTCTCTTTTCCTTGGAAGGCACCAATGGTCTTCTTTGCAATTTCAAAGCCATAATCTTGATCTCTACTCAAGTGTAAATATTCTAATTTCATTGTCTCCAAAGAGTCTTTGATAATTTGCAGCTTAGGGAGAGTGACTCTATCCCTAACTCCTTTTCGTCTCTCATCCACCCGAGCCTGCCCATAGAGTTCTTCAATCAAACTGTGTGTGCGATCAAATCGGGATAGAGCTTGCACTTCATTTTCAACGGACACCAAGAATTGACCTTTAAACCCATAAGTATGCAAGGATGGTGAACTGCTAATAGGCTGCAAGTAAAAATGAGAACTTTCATTCTTGTCATCAGTGATCCCTTGGCTGCCCCTAGACTCTTGTCCCTCATCAACCTCTTGATGACATTGCTCAACATTAGGATGAGAATCAAACTCAACAAATTCTCTAAACCTTTGCTTATAATCAGCTCCATGCATTTTTAAATCAGATTAATACTCAAGAACACCATTAAACTTTTCATTATCAGGAGCCCTAAGGTCTTCCAAATCTACTTCCTCCTCATTGTCACTTTGATTAAAGGTTAAGGCAGCCCCCAACTTAATCAAAGAGTCACTATTGTTCGCTGTTCTGAAAATTTTAGTAGCAGCAAACTCTTCCTTAGTGGCTGCAACCATCTCAGAGAGGTCATTTTGGAGCTTTTCCATACAAGCTTCTTTGTCAAAGACATCTTCTTCTCCAATGGCAATCTCATAACTTGCATTGTATTCTAAATTTTGAACATCATCTAGGTCAAAGGGAAATTCATCCCACACAGGTTCCTTGTCATACTTAGGTGCCACCACACTCAAATCCCAAATGCTAAAGGGCTGATTGTTCTGATCGAAAGAAATGTGCTCACTATACTCCTCTTGGGGTGTTGTCTCTTTAAATAGGTCACTTCCCAACTCACTAATATTGATATTATCATAAGTATCTCGCTTCAAGGGCTTAGTCTCATAATCAAACCCAAATCCACCCATGTCATCATCATTGTAAGTATCTCGCTCCAAGGGCTTAGTCTCATAATCAAACCCAAATCCACCCATGTCATCATCATTGTAATGAGGTAAAGAATCATCAATGTTGGCTGTTTTGAAAACTCTATCTTTTTTTCCTTCAGTGAGCCCATCATTTGTAGATATATTACTGATCTCATCATTAGTAGTCACATGCATACCTAAGAGGTTTTCTTGGTTACTTGTCATAAATTTTTCATGTGATAACTCCTGAGAAGTTGGGTCGGCAACAAGAGGAGAATTATCCATCACCAAATCTTTAACATGATTAGATACAATCACATCCGAATCATCATAAACATCAACACTATGATAGTGGTCATAAGCTGATTCAATGACACTACCAAAATTACCCTCAACATGGTCTTCATTAGCA
The DNA here is from genome assembly GCA_007258455.2 of Sequoia sempervirens. Taxonomy (NCBI): domain Eukaryota; kingdom Viridiplantae; phylum Streptophyta; class Pinopsida; order Cupressales; family Cupressaceae; genus Sequoia; species Sequoia sempervirens. The sequence continues at coordinate 6,476 of VDFB02031157.1, read as the reverse complement.
AACTCACCACACACAATAGTTCTACTAAAATCTTCTGTGAAGTCATTAGTCTTAAAGCCACCATTGAATGAATTTGAATTAGGACTCAAAACTACTGTTTTGTTCTTTTTGCCAAACCGATTCTCATCATTACTAATCACATGCAAATCTAAGGGATTGTTTTGGGGCTCTACCACACACTCCTCATATGTCAAGGTGCCTTCTTCAATCTCATGGTTATCCTGATGTGACATGTGCACCTTGCTTGTGCCGTCATCAAAGCTTGTTGACGGATTTTTGTCTTCCACGTGCTTACTTGTGGGCTGCAAACGACAAACAAACACTTCTTCTATCTTTGGCCCTTCTTCAATGGCAAGTTCTGATTCTTCTTTCATTGTTCTTCTGATGTACTTGACCACACCCAATTTTCTAGGTTTCATTATCAAAACACAATTCAAGAAGGAATCAAAAGAAACCGTGCTCTTAAACCCATCTGTCATGCCTTGATACTCTTCAAGTATTTGTGAAGCCTCTTGCTCATGCTGCCTTTTGGTTTGTTTTGCAACTCTACTGAAATCCATTGTGGTAACTCTAAATTTTACTGCTCTCCACTTTGGCTCTAAATACCACTGTAATATACCCCTTAGTTTTTTCCCAAATTTTAGCACATAAACTTCACCCATTAGCGTTAGCCCAATGAAATATAAGCAAATTGGAATGCAACTCTTCACTTTCTGATCATCCAGTTCCCAGAATGGGCAAGGTGAGAGCATACGGTGTAAGGGGATCTATTAGCAATAAACTAAAATGTTGGAAGTACAAATGATATTGGCGGCAAGCTGACCAATATAGAAAATGTAAATGCTTAGGCGGCAAGCTAGCCTCTTCCGCTTTTCAATGGGTTACAAGGAAAGTAAATGGAAATGTAAAATGCTTAGGCGGCGAGCCAGCCTCTTCCACTTTTCAGTGGGTAACAAAAACAAGAAGCAACTAGGCGGCAAGCCAGCCTCTTCCACTTTTCAGTGGGAATGAAAACACAAGAACAAAAATGAAGGCGCTGATCAGTACTATTGAAAGCAACGTTACAATATTGAGTCTTTTACATAGTATCATGAGATAACATAGAAATATGAAGGCCCTAGTGTTAGAGACAAACATCTCCATGATAAGTACATAGATAAGCATCAAGGAAATAAGATGAAATATTGAAAATACCAGGTCTGATTTAAAATGGCAGCATTCTGATTTTCTGATCAGCAAGTTTGGAAATCACTAAAACACTCGTAACTCCCTCAAAACTCCTCTGAATGAACTCAAACTGAAGGCTAGGCTTCCAAGTTCAAGCAACAAAACTCCTCCAAATAACTTTGTTTAGTTTTGCATGCTTCCCAATGCAACAATGACCAAAGGGCACAACTCCCAAGGAGGGCGATTGGCAACCATAAATCAGATTCTCCTTCTAAAATTGCAAAATTCCATGCAAAGGGGCGCCCAAATACTAGGAATAGGATGAGCCAATACCCAACAAAATCTGTCAAGTCACCAGAAAGGTACGAACATAAATGTGGGTCAGTTAGGTATGAAGAAGCACTCCAAAAACCCTCTAAACAGCGAAGAACACACCAAAATGTCTCTAGAAGACATCAAACCCACGCCAAACTGAAAACACCAATGAAGCCATCACCATTGAAGCTTAATCTGCAACCTTTGGGTGAAGAAGCAATCACTGGTCAGCTAGGAGTTGTCTTTCAAAATCGAAACTGATGAAGAAACTAGCAGGCATCTGAACCTTGAAGCAAGAGTCTGAATAAAATTCAGCAGCAGTTCGTTATGAAAAGATAATAGATACCAAATGAAGAGGCAAGGCACAATATATATAGATTTCCAAACTTAGAAGCTTGAATTTGCTTTTCCCTCCAAAAGGGGCGCCACATTTGGAGCAATAATATATTTAATAAAATCACTTTATCCCTCATACTTGGGCGTCCAACTTGAAAAGGAATAAATTAAACCTTAGAAATGTATTTATCTCCAATTTAGGCGTCCAAACCCATGAAGACCACTTTTAAGAACAACTTAAGTTATGTTGCCTAGGCGTGGGGTCCAAAAGTAACCTTAAAATATAACATAACTTAAATTATTAAACTTTCCTTTCTGAGCTCCAAGAATGTTGGAGAAGCCATTGCTAAAACAAAATTGCCTCACTGCTAGAATTAGAAACTGTGTTGAGCTGCTGCCAGACTGCACTACCAAAAATAGTACTTTCTAAAAATAGAATACTGCTAAAAATAGTGACTCCAAACTCCTTTTGAGCACAAACCGGGCAGCCATCGTAACTTACTAAAAATAGTAAGTCCAAAAATATCCTCTGATTGAAATATGCGTTACACCCCTCATAAGCTCTCTGAAAACCTAGAAAGACCTAGAAGACAAACTGCCAAACTCTTGCATGCAACCCCTGGAAACTCAGAAGAAAACCTCCTAGAAAATAGGAAACCCTAATTTTGCCTCCGACTAGCCTACGGACCTCCGAAAATAGGCTAACGGTCACTAGAAAGCGTAGGGCTAAAAATGGGGACATTACAGAGAAGGTAACACTTAGATGTATCCTTGCATTGTTGTTTGAAAGATTTAATTCTTACTACAAGACCATTCTGTTGGCGTTTAAATTCGCACCTCTGGAATGCGGATTTGAAAACGGACAGCTATGCACAGATAAACTGCTCTTCAAATTAGGAGGGGAAGCTCCCTCTTGCTGATGGTGTTTGAAAGAAAGTAAACTAAAACCAGTGTTCCACGGGGACGCGTCCCCCCCGAAAAACAACGCGTTTCGGAGACGGGGACGTTTCCGAGACGGGGAGACGCCTGGGAAACGTCCCTCCGCCGTCTCCGCGTACCGCCGCCGTCCCCCCGCCGTCTCCTCCTGAAGGGAGACGTTTCCCTGAATTTCGCGCACAGAAACGCCATGGAAACGCGATGGAAACGCCGGAATATGTTATGTTAAAAAATTGAAAAAGTTAAAAACATTTTAACCTAAGTTTTATTATACTTCATTTGATGAAATTATATCATTTTACAGTAGCAGCCGCAGGGTTTTTTGACTGGAGTCTGGTGCATTCGACTGCATTTGAGGTATTCTAGGTTCTCTGGAAATCGTCGGCGCCCTCCCTGGAAATCGTCGGAGCCCTTTCTGCAAATTGTCGGCGCCATGTGTCGGGTTTTAAACGCGATTTGCAATCTCCGTCGAAATGTACGCCTCCTCTGCATTTTTTTGTTTTCTTTTGAAGCTGGAAATCTAGGGTTTTAGGCGTGAGCATGTGTCCCAGACGCAGATTGACTCAATCGAGCAGAGGGATGTAGAGTCGGGTGCAGTTGCGGCTTCTCTCCATTCGGCCCTTTCTTTTCATTATTGTAAATTTTCTTATTTTATTTATATTAGATTTAGTATTAGGTTTTATTATTTTATTAATATTAAATTTACTATTTATTTTAGGTTTTATTATTTTATTATTATTAGATTTACTATTTTATTATGTATTATGTATTCATGTATATTTAAATTAAATCTTTTAATATTGTATTATTTTTTATATATTAGGTTTTTAATATTTTATAAAAATGTGAAATATTAAATATTTTATTATTTTAATTTTTATTTGTATTAAATTTATAATTTTATATTAATAAATTAATTTAATATATGTAATGATTTACTTAAATTATTTAGACAATTTTGTAGATATATTATTTATATTTATAAAAAAATTACATAAGGCGCGGGCATTCCCAACCCCCTAGAAAAAAACGAAAACTATAACACCTCTTGAGCCTGTAAAAATTTTAAAAACTAAAAATAAAACTATAAATTATTAAATTTAAAAATCATTTAAATTTTATTATTTTTATGATTTATCATATTCATAATTCTGATTCATTGCATTCCATATTTCCATGAGATGACATCTCTTTGAGGCATACTGTCAAAAATATGAAATTTCACATGCCTACAACTATGCTTCCACATTTTCAAGTACTATATGTATTTTAGCGCCGCCCCCCCGCCACCCCCCCGCCGCCGTCCCCCCGCCGTCCCCCCACGTCCCCAAAATTAGGCTCCCCGTCTCCCCTCTTGGAAACGCGTCCCCCGCCGTCCCCCCGTCCCCGTCCCCGAAACTCCGTGGAACATTGACTAAAACTAAGTTGCCTATCTTTTTGGATCAGCTTAGAGCACAAGGTTTTTTAAACACAAACGCCGCAGCTGAGATTTTCTGATAAAAGTTCAACTACGACTAACTTAAACTAAAGACGTTCCTAACCTCTCAAGTAATAGCAGAGCAAGAGAAGTTAGAAATTAACAAGGCAGATTTTCTGACAAAAATACTTTAACAATCTCTCTCCCAACAAACAACTACACACTTCACTGTAAGCTGAAATAAAGATCATAAAAGCATAACATAGATAACGGAAATCTGAGATTTTAGACCAAGGCAAAAGAGGCTCATGATTTCATTACTCAAATCTCTGAAACAAAAACTCCCTTCTAACATGCCTTGAACAAGAAATTGCAGCTAAGGAGGCTTGCAAACTTATTCTTAACACAATAGAAAACAGCAATCTTACTAACTCCTTGTTGGCTAAAGAGGCTCAACAATTTGCTTATCACAATACAAATGAACAATACTTGAGCAACAAATAGAAGGCACAATAGGCTCAGCGTTTTGTTCTCACTAGCACGGTTTTACTAAGTGAACTGAAACTGAATAACAACTTGCTGCAATTCAGGCTCGCAATTTGCTATGACAATAACCGTTAAAGAAACTAAATGAGCAAAGGCTCTTATTTATAGAGAAGCAGAGGAGTAGGGAACCCTAAAATCTCCTTGCTTTCACAATCTAGGGCTTGCTCAGCAAGCAAGCTTTATTACTAAATCTAGAAAGAAGAAACCCTAAAAAGCAGAAAAAGCGGGAACTGCCAACTATTACATCTTATCTTCTTTCTATCCTCAAAGAATGGATAAGGATTATTCCAAGAATAGAAAGAAAGCGGAAAAGAAAGCTTCTAGAAGAAAGCTGCTTTAAAGCTCGATCACATCCGCTAGGAAGTTTGAGATTGTGTCCCGGTTCGGTGCATCTATACCATCAACAGCAAAACACCGCTTTTCAAGAATATCTTCAGCATCTGCAATAGATCTCTGGAAATCTTCAATCTCATTGGCCGCTTTATTGAACTTTGCTGACATCATTGAAACATGACCTATCCTTCCACCAACTGGGCTGCAACTATGAACAACATTCTGGAACTGATTTTGTACTTCCTCAAGCCCGACGTAAGAACCATCCTCAAGACTGTACTGAGAGGGGATCTCTATGACAAATTCGCTGATGAAAAGGAGAGCCTCAACCACCCTTTGTCTGTAGATGATGAATTCTTCAGATATTCTCTCATAAGTTTTAATTTTGAAAACATGACGCTCTCTCCAAGCAAGGATTTGCCTTTTGTGCTCCTTTGAAACCGCTGAACTGTAGGCTGTGTCTAAATCAGCAATGATAATCCCATGCCTAGGTTTTACTTCAGCCAGTGTTTGTTCAAATCCCTGGATGCCTTGACGAAGTTCATGAGCGTTTTCTCTCAACTGGAACATCTGAGCCAAGATCTCCTTTCCTCTGACAATGAAGCTCTTGATCCACTCCTGAGTCTCTTTCCCACATATGACCAGCTGTCTTAACTGATGATGATCAGCTGGTGTCTCTAAGACCTGGGGCAGCAACTGAGTTGTTTGTGAAGAACCACGAGCAAGGTTAGAAATAAAAAGCTTAAGCTGCTGATTTTCGGCCTTGAGGGCTGCCTTGTCTTCTCCGTCTTTTAACACTCTTTCATGAAGGTTTTCAGATACAACTTTGAAGAGACTCAAATCTGCATGTCTGGTATTTCTACCGAGATTAGCCTCGACCATGACAAAATCATCCATGTTTACCTCATCCCTATTCTTATCTTCTGGGGGCACCGCAGTCTCTATGACAATCTCGTTATCAGGATTCCTATCAAAATGAACTTGCTTCTTTGCCTTCTTCTTAGGAGGTTCCTGATAAATGGTATCGAGATCATCAACACTCACTTGATATGAAGGCCTTCTCCTAACCCTTCCTAAGGAGTTCTCAAGCCAAGACACCGTAGTATCTTTACTAACTGCCTCAGGAGGATACTGCTGCAATCTCTTCATCATCTTCGATATCAAGATCAATATGAATTGGTGACGAACCCGTCAAAGGTACAGGAACATGTGTTGAAGGCGGCTCCTCTGCTTCATTCTGAGGTATGGGCTCGTCAAGAGGAACTTCTGAATCAACTGTAGGCTGTTCCTGTATGACTATGCCTGAGAAATCCATCCTTCTTCTTACATTTTTATTCGATCTACTGCCTTTGATGCCATCTTGAGACTGACTTTTACCCTTTCCCTTCGACTGTGCTCTAGAAGAAGGAATTATCCTTGGCGGCTC
>VDFB02031155.1:0-16003 GCA_007258455.2 Sequoia sempervirens | reverse complement strand
AAAAAATATTAATTTTTATTCTAAATCTTTCATTTTTTCGAAAAAAAATTAGTTTTATTGGCAAATATTGAGAAATAATAGGAAAATGCATTAATTATGATGGCGAATCTATCCAATCTAAAAATAATTCTCATAAAAGAGTAGGGGCCTGAGGGTGGAAATTATCGATGGCTTGAAGAGGTAGACTATAATATTTACTTCCTAGGTGCCATTATTTTAAAATATTATATAATGGTCCTCATTGTATTGTGCAAGGTAAAATGTACCCATGATTTATAATTCTCATGGAACTCAAAATTGCTTTTAGATCATTGATCTAACAACCCCCATTGTACTTTATAAGGTAAAATTTACCCATAATCTATAATTCTCATGAGACCTAAAATTGTGGGCCCCATGAGCATTACAGATGATGGGTACATTTTACCTCATGGAATATGAAAAGGGCCATTAGATTATATTACAAATTAATGGTGCAAATGAAAGATTAGAAATATGGTCCTAAAGCAACTAATAATTATGATATACTATTGGCGAATTAATATAGATTTCTACTATAATTTATAAAATTTAGATGAATTTGATCTAATCATGTATCGAATATTGTGGAAAATTTTTTAAGTTATTTTTTTAATAAAATAAATTATATGGTGATTTAAATAAGATTATAATAAAATTTTGTAAAAATGTGGTGAATCAAGTAATGTTGTAGCTTGAACTATTAGCCAATTGGTGAATATTAGCCACTAAAAAAATCATTGCTTGGCATTGTCAAAAATTCTTGACTTCACATGGTTGAAAAAATTGTAAAGATGAAAAATAAATTTATATGCTAATGAGTGGAGGATAAGAAAAAATTATCATTGGTTAAGTGGGAAAGGGTGTGTAAACCTAAAAGCCAAGGAGGACTGGGTATAAGTAGATTGAAGCAATTCAACAAAGCACTGCTTACTAAAGTTGGATGAAATTTGCTAGATGGGAACAAGAATTGGTCTTACATTGTCAAAGCTAAGTACCTAGATAACAAAGACAATAATTGTTTCCTTTCTTCCTCAAATGTGTCAAATGGTTCAATTATATGAATCACTTAATCAAGATTAGAAATGTGATTAAATAAGGAAATTTTTGGAGAGTGGGGAATGATAAAGTTGTAAACATTTAGAATGACCAATTGATTCAAGGTCAGATATTGTCCTTGATGAAAAATCTCTCCCAAGTTAGAGACATGTTAATCATAATAAATGGTATTAATGTACATTGGTATATTAACTAGGAAGGTCCTCATATCAAGTGGAAAGACTTTAACAACCAGTTGAGTGGAAAAACTTATGTAGTGGAGGTCAATAAGCCTAAAAGGATGAGGTAAGGATTTTGTACAAGCTCATTAGTGAATATAATTTTTATTGTTAGACAAGAAGGATGAATGTATTTGGATTCCTAACCCATTAGGATACTTCTTGGTTGGAAAAACTTATTACCTTGTTTTTTATGATAAGACCAATTCCCCTTTCAATTGGAACTAGTTCTACAATAAAAAATGATACTTGAGACTTGTTTCTCGAAGCAAACTATTCATAATAAGATTCTCATAATTGATAATTTGAACAAAATGGTATTCTCTTTTTTCAATAGATGAAACTTATGTTACAAAGAGGAACAAATAGTTAGAGATATGTTCTTCTATGGTGTTTAAATTCTAGGTGTGTGTTGGAAGATGTCTTTGCTTACTTGTTGTTCAATTATACCTTCCTTATGCATCTTCTAGACTTTGTTAACTCTTGAAACTACATTTCCCCTTATTCACATCCTATGATCTAAAAAATTTAGAAACAAATACCCTATTTATCACCTAACATCTCTGGAAGGAGAGGAACAATAGGGTTTTCAAAGATTAGGTTAGAAAGGAAATTTTCATATTCCAGATTATCTAACACAACCTACAAGATAATATGAATTCTCATTATTTTGGTTTCTAAAAAGGATTCCTACTTATTTTGAATTGAGAGGGAAAAAAACTAGGTGTCACTCAAGCTCTTACAAAAATTTATTGGAGAAAAATTATTGCTAGAAGGGAGGTTAAATGGATCCAACTTAAAATTGAATGGGTAAAGGTAAACTTAAATTGGTGCTCTAAGAGAAACCTAGGATAAGTAGTAGTTGGTGGAGTAATAAATAATAATAAAGGAAAAATGATTGAAGGATATGCTAAATCTATTAGGTTCAAATCCAACAATGAAGTTGAAGCCATGGTAGCAAGGTGGGGGTGAAGAGATTGAAGAATCTTGGATACCACTCGGTGGAGGTTGAAGGATATTCTCAAATAATTATTTAACCTTTTGTAGAATAATAACATTCCCTAATGGAAGATTTGGAGTTTAATAGAGAATTGCAAATATGTTCTTCATAATTTTCAATAAGTGAAGGCCAAGCGCATGTATAGGGAAGGTAATAGAGCTAGTGATAATGCTTGCAACCTAGGTCTTCAATTTAATGAATGAAATTATTGGAATTTAAGTTCAATTCTCGTAGGCAGCTTAAAGAATATTCTTACCCGGGAAAGACTTCAAATCATATTCCCTTGACTTAGTTATGTCTTGCATTAGTATTCTTAAGATGATTGTGCTTCTGAGTGAGGTGGATATTTTCTATTGTCTAATTTAGTTATGCATGGTTAGCAATGAAATTTCTATGTTGCAACATCATGTTAGAATTAATCCCATGTTATTTGATAAAAAGAAAATAAATAAGTTAACTAAGGTAGTAGGGTATGTCCAGGATCATGATGAGCCAAAAAGTGGCGATATGATGGGTATTTGTAGGGTATGTGGCTGGCAAATTTTTTTTAACCCGAAATTGATAATATGAAAAGGGTTTTAAAAGAGATTCTCATATTTCCACCACTATAAATTATGTTTTACTTCTAATTTAATAAATCATTATTATTCATTTTCTATTTGAATTACTTAATTTCAAAGCCCGATTGATATAGGGCTAATTTGAAAAATCTATATCTTCAAAAAGTATCATTTTGAATCCAAAAACATGCATCACATCTTATGATTCATTATTAATATAGGATTAAAAAAAGAAAAATTGTGTTTGATGAAGTTTGACTGCTATGTGGTCGACACACGATTTTATATTTTAAAAGTTGTAATAAAATTCATAATTAATTATTTATTTGGAAAAAAAATACAAAAATATGCATCACATCGGCACATGAGTCCTCTACTTATGTTTAAAATATTATAAAAAATATTATCATTTTATTGTGGTTAGGGTGGTCAAACAGACACCTACTTATTTTTTCCCTAAAATTTAAGTACTACTACATTGAAATCCAAATTTTACCAAATAGATTTAAAAAAAAAAAACCTAGTAGTTTAGAAACTACATTCAATTTTCTACAAATTCTATTCTTACATATTTTTGAAATAACATAATTAACTTATTCAAATCTTTACGTCAAGCTGTCTAACTCTGATTTTTGTAAATTTTTTGCCACTTAAGGGCCTATTTTTTCCATGATGATCTTGCACATACCCAGTAGCCGCAAAGTATCCACAAACAAAGGATAGTGTGAATTTTAATAGTAAGTGCTTCTACATGCAAATCAAAAGGATAAGAATTAATTTTGAGGTTGATGATTTCACTTATATTTATAATAATCACATTTTTTAAATTAATGAAGATAAAATTATGAAAATATTGTTTCCCTTCATGTGATCTTGGTGTCTTGCATGTAAGGGAGGTTAATTTTTAGAGAAACCATTAAAGGAAAAATTTTGATTGTTGGTTTGGAGGTGGAAGAGGCTCGTGATAATAATGAAAAAAGTACTATCAAGCCTAGAAAAGATGTCAAAAGTGGAATGATAATTAAGAAATGAATTATTTATAGAGGCATAAGGTGAGAAGATTGTAGAAGGAGAAATAAGAATAAGGGATTCTCTACTTTCAACACTTGGTTTTGGAGCTTATATAGTGCTTCAAAAAATAAAAGTAAAGATTTCTATGGGATATTGTGGGGTTTGGTAGAAAAGGTGATATGGGTTGCTTGTGTCTATGTACAAACCCTATCTCCTATGAATCCCTTAAGCAAAATTTAGGTCTATGGTAGCTATTTGAAAAGGGGGTTTGTACCCATTTCCTTTTGGTTATGATTGAATACAATGTAGTACCCCTCCGCTTTTGGCCTTTTATGTTGTGTGAGTGAGTTGTTTATTTGAGATGTCTTGCTAACTTCATGAATTCTATTACTTAATTTGATTTCAAAATTATGCGATAAAGTGAATATTAGGGTTAGCCTTGAGTAATCAATTTGAATTAATTTACAAGATAAGCTAGACATGACTAATTAAAGAGACTATCTATTTAAGGAAAAATGACACCATGTTGTATGTAATTCAACTCAAAAAAATAAGTCATATCTTCGGTGTGTCATGCTTTCTAATATGTATTCCAAGTAATCATAAAATTATGGCCACCCCAACAAACAACTTATTATATAACATTTTTAGGATTTAATAATTCATCATTTTCTCTTCTTAGTGAAAATTATAGCCAATAGATCATGATCAACTAAGTATTAAGCCATTGTGGTAAGTTCGTTGATTAATCAACATTAACGTGACAATCATATTATTTTCAGATAATCCTGGGTAAGAGATAAATGTGTTTCTCCATTAGCAATTATATATATATATATATATATATATATATATATATATATATATATATATATATATATATATATATATATATAGATATATATATAATAATTGCTAATAGCATTACGACACTCACATTTTAACTTTTACCATAAAATATTAGAATATGATTGTATCCCATTTGTTTTAATAAAATTAACTTTTGAATTTTAATACTACTCTATAGATGAATCCCATTCCTAATAATTGATATAAACACCTTACTTCATTTATTTAATTCCTCAAAACTAACAACATAAAAATATGTACTAATATTAAGTTAGCGGCGTGAATAACTTTGATGGGAGATAAATACAGTACATAAATTATATACCTAGTCTTGCAATGTATTAATTCCACTTACTAAGAGTTATTGTATTCCCTTTCCAAAACCTTTTTTAAGCCAATAATCAAATTATTACTCTTGTTTTTGATCGATACTAATAATGGCCTCGTGAGGCCACGTCTCCTGAAAGCATTTTGTCAAATTATACACGCGCCTTGTCCTTGCTTCCTCATTTGGCAAATGTGTCTGCCAGGCCTCCCACATCTCTTGGAGGCATTCGACCAAAAAGGGGGAGCGGAAGGGGAAGTGGACTACTCACGGTAAGCAGGAACAACGTGGAGCCATTCATACTTTAATCAGAAGTCATGGCATCCTCTTTCTTACCCCAACCATAAGCGCAAATGGATCGCCAAACAAACCCATGCTCACAAAGAATGCAGAGCCCAAGAAGTTGCCAGAGAGATTGGGTGAATTACCCCTTTTGGGTAGCTTTTGTTTTATATAGTCGAAACGAACACCTAACCTCGTCCCCTGATGCATCTAACCAGTATAACCGGTATGGATGTAGTATTTTATCCGATTCCTGTATTTAAGTTTGTCCTGTGATTTAATCCAGATGCTGAGTTGTGGAAACCTCAATAATCTTTGCCTGGACACCTGATTGTTATTTTAAATTTACACTTAAGAACCCAATGCTCAATCATATAGGGCAATGATCAAACCACTTTTCGAGTTAGTAGAGGTGAGACTATCGGGCCTTTGCATCCATGGTGATTCCATCTGCAATTTGTAGTGTTTCTTTTGCTCGTGAGCCACCAATGCATGTGCACCTACCAGATTGCAATCTGGGGTGAGATTGACATGAGCGTCTCTGCAATTCAGTGTAGTAATATCACCTGGTTTAATAAAGACCTAGCTTGCATTTGAGTCCGGAACTTTCACTGGCCCAGAATCAAGTAAAAGAATCTGAAAACCCAATCAACTGCTCTGCCTCCCATGTGCCTTGTCTATGCCTCATTTCTTGCATACGAACGACAACATTTCTTAGAGGCTTTCTGTCAAACAGTTCTCGTGCCTTGTCTATTCTCCTCTTTCCTTTGAGGAATTTTGTCAAGCATTACACGTGCCCTTCCTATGTTTTTAACATACTCTGGGACATTCTGTCAAACAGTTCACAATCCTTGTCTTTGCCGCCTTAATATGCGCCTTGAGTTTTCTCTGCTTTCTCTTGACTGCCGTTTAAAGACTGCCTCATCTTCATCATCGTCGTTACATGAGTATGCAACATCAGTGTATACTTTGGAGCTAACCCCAGTCGCATTTTCAGGCCCTTTATCCTTAACAACCACAGTGTCAGCAAGGACCGATGAATAATTCTGTGCTTTGGGAGTTACCAGTCTCCAACTGCAAATTCTGAAACCCAGGTGGTAAATTAAAAACCCATACCAGCCATCACAATTTCGTCAACCTGTCACAGCCGCAACACTGGAGCATAGAATGTTGCAGAGATTTAAATAACCTTCCTGATTCTGTTGGCAATCTGTCACGTCTGCAGTACTGGAAAATAGAATGATGTAGAGGTTTAAATATTTCTCTCTGTTTCCTCTGGCAACCTGTCTCAGCCGTAGCACTTGAAAATAATAGGAAGTTTAAAGGTTTAAATAACCTCCCACCGACACGTATTTACACCCCTGTGCACCAGCTATGCATGTGCTATAATTTAAGAAGCATATGGCTGTGTATTAGTGACCGATCTGCATTTAACAATTAGTGAATTTCAGTTCTAATGTTTCAACTATCTTTTTTTGCATTTTTAAATGAACGTTACTTTATATTTGATATATTTTAGTTAATAACTAAATATGTATATATTATGACCTAGAGAAATAAGAATGTGGTTCCAATAGAATTCTAAATTATCTTGTAAATTACTGAATACAGTAATCTATTTTTTTAAGTATATTTTAAAATTAGAATTATTTAAAATTTGATTTATTTTCAATGTATTTAAAACTAGAATGATTCTCAAATACAAGTGCGTTTAAAATTTAAATTAGACTTAATTACAAGTTTATGTAACAATTAAAGTTAGTTACAAATATGACCAATAAAATGTAATCGATGGTTATCATTTCTTAGGAATAATTCCTTACTTGTATATGTGCATTTAAAAGGGATATTAGCGAATGAAGTACAGTTGAGACATTAGTATCGAAGCCCTTTAATAGTTGATATTTATCTTTTGGATTAATATAACATAATAGTAGTTAGTTGATTTAGTGGATTCAATGGTTGTTTGTAAAGGTGAGATTTATGAGTTATTACCTCTAGTTTATACCCACAATGTTTTAAAATCCAACGGGTGAGAGTTCTAATAAGGTTTCCAAATGATAGATGGATTCTTAAAAGCTATAGGGGAAAGCTTATATTTTCATTCATAGATTTATAGAAAACTTATACTAGGTCAAGTCTGAATACTCTTGTGAAGGCTCTTTTGATCGAGAATTAAGTGCTATTTGGGAATAGATATAGTTAGTCATGCATTTGTTATAGGTATTATTATTAAGGGTAATATTGATTTGGAGTTGTAATACTAAAATGAATAACAAATAAGGTTAAATAAAGTTGTGGCATTAAGGAAGTGCTTTTACAATAATCTTATTAACAACTCTATGGTGACAATTAAAAGTGTTGCAAGCAACAAGGAGTTGTCAATAGTAGATTTTACATGTTATTGTTACAAAAAGATTGTTAGTCGTGTTTTTTCTTTGTCCTAGGTTTATATTTAGGGCATGACATTAATTGTCTTTCAATGAAGTAAACAAAGGTATAATATAATTTAATTAAATTTACCTATTTTGAAGTAAACATATGCAGATGTATATAGGAATCGTAAATTAAGAGTAGTTTGATGGTTTACATATGGTAGGTTTTCATACTTTTCTATTTATTTAATTAATTTCAATATAAATGTGTAAAATAGACGTAAGGATTATGAACTTACAATTAGGAGCTTCAGATTGGGTAAGGACTTCAATCAAATATTGTGGATTGTAATTACATAGCTCTTATCTATTTAAAAGATATTATGATAGAAATGCATTTAATTATAGATGATGATTTAATTATTCTTTACATTACCATTAGTAAGATTGGATTATGTTTACATTTAAGTGAATGGATATTCATAGTTGACCTTGAGCATGCTAGATAGTTATTATTGATTTTGAATACTTCTTGGAATTGATTCCTTATGCATGTTAGTGATTCTATGATTGATCATAATCTTCTCTTGTTTAGTTCGCCATTGAGGTAAATTTTATGAATGGACATGTTTTAGATATGTTGAGAACCCATAATGCTTAAGTTAATTTCTTTTAATAGTTAAGGGTGGTAGGTTGTTAGGTTCCAGAGGCAATAGGAAACTTGTTTTGTGCTGAATTTTTGTTGATTAGACCTTTGTATTTCTATTGATTGTACTCCTATTTTGAGCTCTCGTGGGTGTACCTTGTTCTATGATTTTTCCTTGGGCTATGACTATGCGTGGGAAGGTTCATGCCTCACATATGTTCTTTGTTCATTGTGGTTTTAGTACATTTGTGATTTGGTACACCCCTTGAGGTTGAGAAGTTTTGTTCGGTGCTTCTGGGAAGAGTTTCCTAAACAAGTGATAATGTAATTAATGAACTAGTGGGTTGGGTAGTTAAACACTCTCCTTCAGTACCCATTTACTTTCCCTTGTTTGGTAGCATCTAAGAGTGTTGTATTTGATTGAGTTGGCTTTATGTCAGTGTGATGTTAGCCTTGTCTGCTTGACCTTGTTTGGATGTGGATCTCTTGTCATCTCCTAGCATGGGGGTGGGACTTACGGTCCATGTGGTCGAGTGGAACGTGTTATTCACCCCATTGGGCCCCCAGTCTAAGTTCGTGTCGATGCAGCTGATCCAGAACTCTATCTCAGTTCGATTGTACCATGTTCAATTATGTAACATTCAGGTATTTGATGTACATCTTTTCCTCTTCACGACAGGATACAAATGTACTCCTAAAGTAATGTAATGTACTTATGAAGTGATGTAATGTACTATTTTATCTTTTTAAACCTTATGTGGTAGTCATTATCTGATATGTTGTATCTGTGGAAATATGCTCCACTATTGTATTATGGAAATGTGAATTGAATTGTAATAAAATGATGAATGTCATTTCCTCTCTTTGATCATTAATGGTTGTATGTCATCTTTATGTGATCTCCTTGGTTTTGTGGTATGTGTGCAGGATCATCATGGAAAACATGTCCTTAAGGGCAAAAAATTTAGAAAAAAAAATTAGGAGCTAGCAACTCTCCTAGATGTAAAAAATTTGAATAGTTATTTTATATTATTTAAAAAATATGTACAGGGTCAGAATTTCCGTGGTGGAAAATTGAATGTAGTTTCCTAAACTACTAGGTTTATTTAAAAGAAAAATCTATTTAGTGAAAATTTGAAATTTCAATGTAGTAGTACTTAAATTCTAGGGAAGAAATAAGTAGGTATCTGTCTGACCACCCTAACCACAATAAAATGATAATATTCTTTATAAGATTTTAGATATAAGTATACTTACTCCATGTCCAGGATATATGATACATATTTTTGCAATTTTTCCAAGTAAATAACAATTAATTATGAATTTTATTACAACTTTTAAAAAAAATATAAAATGCATGGTGATGTACGACCACCTCATAATTTGGTCAAACTTCATGAAATTAATTTTTCTTTTTTAATCCTATATGAAGCATAGAATGACGCATATTTGGGATTCAAAAATGTGATACCGCTTGAAAGTTATAGATGTTTTTTCAATCAACCTATCAATCAAGACTTTAATCGTATTTCAAATAGAAAATGAATAATAATTTTTTATTAAATTCAAAGTAAAGCAAATTTATATTGGTGGAAAGTTGAGAATCTCCTTTAAAAATCCTTTTCATTTCATCAATTTTGGGTAAAAAATAAGTTGTTAGCCACATACCCATCATATTGCCACTTTTTGGCCCATCATGATCCTGCACATACCCTTTAGTCGCTATCATTGATAAAGGTTTATGATTCATAATGATCGTTCCGTGTACCCCAAAGGATGTAGATAACCTTTTAAATGCTCAATTTCTCTTCATGTAATGTATGTGCATATTCATCTTGTGCGATTTTTCCAAAAAAGAAAAGAAAATTAGTGTGGTTTTATGTTGTCCTTTGGGGTTCACATGGTGGGGCATTACATACAATGATACGTTAACCTCCAAATTTGTCAACTCTTGGTCACAAGTATGATTGGTGGTGTCCATTCTAAATTTACAGATGGTTTGATAGTGAAAGCTACATATCTTACTTATGATGGTCTAAGGGTGGAAAAGAGAAGAAAAGGTGAGTATAAAAGGTTCCTAAATACCTTCTTTTTGGTGGGGAGAAACCAAAGAAGTTCAAAACTGGGTACAATAGAGAGAAGTTGCTAGGTCTATGGGAACTAGTAAGTCTCCACATAAATAAATACTTTACTGTTGAAGGTAGGTTTATGAATGTTCTTGGATACCACTTCCCATTCTAAATCACTTTAGGCATGGTAAGAAAATTAATTTACACTTCTACCTATTTTTTTCTTTGGAAAATTTCATTATTGAAGGTGCCTATCCCTCCTTACAGGAGGGTCTCATTATGGCTTTTATATTAGTAAGTTTTGATAAAGGAAAAAAATAGGCTCTTATTTAGGGACCAAACTACCAAGTTTACAATTAAAGAAAGAGGGAAAAAAAGTCCAAATTTAAAAACAGGATGCAAAAAAAAGGAAAATACTTAAAAAGCCAATAGCAACAAACTTAAAAAGACTGTGAAAGGTCAATCAAAAAACTAGCTGGAATGCAAGCCAAAAAACCAGCAACAACTAACCCAAAGTCTTCAGAATAGATTCAGTATCTGCCTCTAGGTCCTGCATGTCCTGAACCCCTTTCTTGAATGTTTGAATCATTTGCGATGTTGGAGGTGCCTTCCTTTTCAGATTAGCCCTTGTTCTCTTAGAAATCCCAATGTCCTCTTCCTGGTTTTTATCTTTCACCTCTTCCAAGTCAACCACCAAGGACCCCTGTTGAGCTTTGTCCAATTTTTCAGTCATAGCGTTGATAATGATGGCATTATGTCTTGCCATCCTACTGTTCTGTTCAACAATTATCTTCATAGTATTTTTCATTTTTTCCAAATCTATTTCAATCCTTCTGTCCTTTCCCACATTGCCTTGAATCTCTTTACTGGCACTGTGATCTTTATGCTCTTCACTTCTGTTAAATGCGTAAAACCTTTTATTTCTCATTTTCCAGTTTTTTACTCAGAGTCTTAATTCTTTTTTATTTTTAGATCATTGATTTCATGAAAAGCCCATTTCAACATTCTAAAATGGTCCATCACATTAATCCTAGCTATACCCAGGTAGTTAGTAGAGGGTTCCCTATGAAGATTGAAGCAATTTTTTGCAGGGTCGGAGGCTCCAGGGGATCCAATTCTCACATCTTTATCCGACGATGGGACAACAGAGGAAAAATTATTGTTAGCACCAGAATCCTCAGACTCAGGAGAGTCTTCAGAATAAGAGACAAGGTTTTTGACAGTAGAGCTTCCAGGATTAGACACAGGGCAGGTTTGAGCAGACTGGGGATTATGGGTTAGAGTTTTCTTGCCAGCCTTAATGGAGGGCAGACTCAGGACCATCCTCACCAGGCTCAAATTGGGAAAATTGCCTAAACAACTAGGTTCAGTGTCATCCTCCTCAAACTCCAGGGAAGAAACCAACTTTGTAGGGGCCGACGTATTTTGAAAATGTTGAATGATTAACCTAATCAAACGAGTATGCAAAATAGGATATCTTTTTGGGTTTTTCTTATGGTCATCTAGACTCTTTCTTAAAGAATAGAGAAGATAGTGGGGAAGAGAAACCCTGACCTTATAGCGAAAATGGTTGAGCAAGGAAAAGGGATAGTCGTAGGCCCTAGTGAAAAGACCATCCAAAGTTATATACTCCATGATGACACGAAGCACTTTTCTCCAGAGAGATTTAATGGTGTCGACCTCCAGAAACTGTTAGAAATTTTCACCAATTTCAATCTTTCCTTATCTTTCTTCAAAAATCTGACCACAACTTCATCAGAGAAAACCATGTCCCTAAAAAATTTGTGTCCTTCAATGGACATGCCAGTCACTTCAGCTATAATATTTTCATCGAGCTAGACTTTCCTACCAAAAAGGGTTAATTCCCCATTTTCCCAATTCCTCTCAAAATGCTCTATAGCTTCCTGATTAGACCCATGGAGTTTTTCCAGAAAAGGGAGTAAATCCCTGGTTTTGACTTTGTTCCACACTTTAGTGTTTCTTGTGTGCATCTCAAAGTTGTCCGGCTCAACTCTTTTTCTTTCTCCTCCCATTTTAGCAGGCATAGTAAAGCAAACATAGATGAAATCTTGACTTGAAATGGTCCCGCCAAACCAGTGAGCCCACAAAGCATGCCAAGCGAACATACAGGATAAGTAAATTGTCTCGGTCCCATACAATCTAATGATAGTAATGTATTTTCCCCGTTCAATCATCATTAATGGGATGACATGCATCTTGCCCATGTGATAGATCATAGTTCAATAAGGCACGAACATTAGCACCTAAATCGCTAATATTCAGCCAAGTGCACTGTCCTTTACTTTTAACCCCTTCACAAAGTCCGCCACAACATTGGCTATTTCTATAAGTAATATGTGAAAGCCAGTCCCCATTTACCGTATCCAAAGGCAAGGCACTCTTTATGGTCCATTATAACGTAAAGATATTCACTATATTTTGTTTAGAGTCCCTTCAAGCCACAAAGGTTTTAAAATTTAATTATGAGCCACACATTTATAATATGCATGCTCCATGTCACAAGATGATTGGTTTGAGAACCATGTAGGCGCTAAAAGTACTACACTAAGGAAATTCGCTAAAAGAATCCCTTGCGATTCAACAAGAACCCGCTTCTAAAAGATCATCAGTTGGTTATTTTGAGACAGTCCATTAGGCAGAAAAGTCCAACAGACACCCTTCTTATCCTTCTTAGCATTTTATGGACATAGGAAATATCAAGATTAATATTCCATTCCTTGGCTACCATGAGATCATAGGACGAACAAGCCACTTTCTTGGTATTTCCAACCTTCTAGTGAATAGTATTGAAATTTTCTTTCAATAATTTGATTATTTTATCAAACACAATGGCCACCAAATATTCTTTATCTCTATAGATTCTATTATTTTGTTCCTTCCATAGACCCCAGGCAATATGAGGGAAAGAAAAATTCCACAGATTCCCAAGAGCAGGATTGTGTGTCGGGGCTTTCCATTGTATAAAGAAGTCTTCAATTGACAAGGGGAAAACCCATGATAATTGCCAGTAACAGAGGAATTTTTCCCAAATTGAGGCAGCAAAAGGACAATGAAGAAACAAGTGACATACTGACTCAACTTCCATCTTGTAAAGATAATATCTATTGGGTATTTGAAGGCCACACTTGCAAAGGTTATCAACTATGAGAACTTTATTTTGAAGAAGAATCCAGAAGAAGATGTTGAATTTAGGGACTAGGTGTTTGAACCAAGCCTTCGACCAGAAGGGAGGAGGAACCTGGACAAAAGACAGCCTGGCAAAATTTGACGAAAAAGAATAATTACCTAAGGGTTCATCGGTCCAAACAAGATGATCTTCCAACTGATCATGGAAAATTCTGACAGCCAACAAGGATGAGTGAACCAGAGCAAGAGCCTGACTAACAAGACTCAGTTCCATCCATTTTCCATTCAACCAATAATCTTTAACATACAGACCAAATAGAGCTTTACAAATCTCATCCCACCCACGAAAAAGGTTCAATTTTGATAAGGGGCTCATTAAACAACCATTTATCCTCCCAGAATCTAGTTTGGTTTCCACTCCTGACTTGCCAACCCACTCCTGTTTCAAAAAAAATTCTTCTAGTAATCAAATTATTCCAGCATGTTGAGCCTCTAGGTAGAAGATGGGAGTCCATCTTAATAATAAGAGATCTATTATTCTCCAAATATTTGCTTGTCAGGATATCAGTCCATTCCCCTGAGGATGAAAATATTCTTAAAATTTGTTTAGCTAGAAGTATCTTGTTAACCATTCTGATTTTTCTAAGACCTAAACCACCAGCCTTTTTAGGTCTACACACCAGATCCCACCCTATTAAAGGCAACCTTTTTTTTTCTTCAACACCCGACCAAAGAAATATTTTTTGAATCTTTTCAATGGCATCCACAAACTTGGTAGGGATTTCAAAGAGGCTTAAAGCATAAATCAGTAGATTCTAAAGAGTAGCTTTGAGGAGTTGCAATTTACCCACTTGACTTAGCAAAGCTCCTTTCCATCCAGCAAGCTTCTTACTGAACCTCTCAACCAATGAAATCCAAAAGGAATCTAGAGGTTTAAGGCTTAAAGGTAAACCTAGATAGGTGGAAGGTAAAGACTCCATCCTGCAACCAAGGATTCTGGAAATTTTATTTTGTCTATGTTCAGGAGTATTAAAGAAGAACATAGAACTTTTTTGTTTATTAATCAACTGGCCAAATTCTCTCCCATAAGCATCCAACAGATATTTCAAATTCTTTCCTTCCGAAACAGTAGATTTGACTAAGAGCATGGTATCATTGACAAACTGTTGATGAGAACATATCAAATTGTTAGAGGATGGCTTAATACCAACAAGGGATCTTTGATCAATTAGCCTTTTCAAATTTCTTCAAGACTTTCAGCCATGATAGTGAATAAAATAGGAGATATTGGATCTCCTTGTCTTAGACCTTTGGAGCTATGGAAGAAAATTGATGGGGGTCAATTAACCAAAATAGAGATAGAAGTTGTAGACACAAGTTGTTCCACCAATTGAAGAACTCTATTGCATAACCCAAATTCCTTTAAGATTTTAAACAAGAATTTCCAGTCAACTCTATCATAGGATTTTGAGATATCAAGCTTTAAAAGGAAGCCTTTTGTCTTAGATTCAACCAGGGAATGGATATTCTCATGCACCATGACTATAGAATCAAAGATCTATCTATAGGGACAAATCCATTATGTTATGGAGATATCAGAGTAGGCAAAAGAATTAAAAGTTTGGAAGTCAAAACCTTCGAGATGATTTTATAGATTGAGTTGCATAAGCTGATTGGTCTGAAAGCATCCAAGTTCACTACTCTGGGCTTCTTAGGGATAAGAATCAAGAAAGTAGCATTCAACTCTTTTAGGAGACTTATGGACCCAAAAAATTATTTTACTGCATTCACCACATTCTCTCCAACAATCTCCCAAAACCTTTGAAAGAATAACATAGGGAAACCATTAGGACCCTGAGCTTTAATCCCTTCAAAGGAAAAAAATAGCCTTCCTAACTTCCTCAGTAGAAGGAATGGCAATCAACATAAAGTTATCTTCCTAATTGATCACATTAGGTATAGCTTCTATCAAATGATCCTAATCATTTTGGTTATTATCCTCATTCATAGAAAGAAGATTTTTGAAAAAGATAATAGCATTCCTTCTGATATCCTCCTCCTCCTCATACCTATTGCCATCAACTTCAATATGAGAGATTTTGTTGACCACCCTATGTTTTGAAGCCAACAAGTGAAAGTACCTAGTGTTTTTATCACCAGCGGATAACCATAAAGCTCTAGATCTTTGTCTCGAGAACTCCTCTTCTTTTGCAATGATGTCATGCATCTTAATAATAAGTTCATTCTCTTTTTCCTTAATATCATTCAAATATCCATCCTTTTGGATTTTATAGTGGATCTCCCATAGCTCCATCTGAAGATCATATTTAATCCTAAAAATGTTCCCAAAGAACTCTTTTTTCCATTTTTTAAAATTAAATTTAACTTCCCTTAACTTTTTACCCACTCTAAATATAGTTGTACCATAGATATTAATATTCCAC
>VDFB02031154.1:394750-441381 GCA_007258455.2 Sequoia sempervirens | reverse complement strand
ATGTTAAGTTCTCTCTAGCTTCCAACAATATAATTTTTTCACTTTCTCAATGTTAGGCCTTCATCCATAATCTCTTTTGTTTGTATGTCTACTTTTTATCAAAAAGCAATGTTTAGTTTTTTTTCCTTATAAATTAACCGTTCATCAAAATTTCAAATAACTTACATTTTTAGAAACTAGACTCCATTCTACAAATTTTTAAAAATATTTTTTAAAAAAAATCTATTACTTTCCAAAATTTGTAGGGGGAGCACGGCCAAAATTATGCTTTTTAGGAAGTGCCCACTTAGAAAATTAGTTAAAAATCAAATATTCATTAAAAAATTATCAAGAAAATTGTACATTAACTAGATGTTAGCTAACTTCTGATTGTAGCAATTTTAAAAATACTAAAAAAAAGTTCACCGTGCTCAGGTCGTACAAGAGTTGCTATGTTATGTTTTTCTGACAAAAATAACACCAATTTGTGTACATCCCTTTGCTGAACCCCTTAATCTCAACCATTTTCAAAATAAATTAGTAGTTTAAAAAGTAGACTCAGAGCACTTCGATCCTTGTTTTTGTTCCATCTCAAAATTTTGAGTGTAACTATCCTCAATTTCACGTCCAAGGTCAGCATTTCTTGATTTCAGAAAAAAAGTGGCCACTTAAGCCCCCTTTTTGGGAACCATCTTGGTGCACTTACCCTTCAGTGTGTTGGTTTTTGGGTCCAAAATTCACCGCACGAAGAGGTATAACTCAGTGCCTTTAATCATATCATTAAGACTAGCTTATATAGCTATATTCAAGATCTCGAGGAGTTTTGTGAAGAGTACCAGAAGATATCAATGACAGAGTTCAACTCTATATATTACTGTCATCTCTTTGATCAACATACCAGCGTGGGAGATTCCAAATTCTCTTAAGAAGAATGTTTTGTTGTTGTGGTTCTAAAGTTAGTCTCACTAATGTTGGCGAAATGAGAAACTAAAGAAATATCGAATCTGGAAGGTACATATTTTGGGAAATTGGAAGTTCTTGTGATTAGGTCCTATTCCTAGCCGACCTAATACATGATATGCATTGAGAAGATTAAATATACATTGTGGATGTTAGTTGGATCTATTTTGGGTCCATTCTGGCCTAAATTAAGTATTGCATGACTTATTTGGGCGTAAAGGTGATTTTAGATCTTGTGTGGTGTTGATAAAAGCTTTTTTGGATTATTTTGTTTACATCTAATTAGGCCGACCTAATTGATGTGTGCAGATGTAATTGGGTATATATACATGAGATATTTTGGAATTGAGGAGTGAGAGGTAAGTGAATGTGCGAGCAAGAATGACAAATCAAGTGCGAATAGTGTTAGATGATGTGTAAATGAGAATTCAGTGGTAAGAGTTCATAATCAAGAGCAAAGTTGTGTGATTGTTAAGCAGAACAGTGCTTTATATTCAGAGCTTCAAAAGAACTGAAATACAACACAAGTGAGGTGCACTTTTCATCAGTTCACATCTTGGAAGTGAGCCACATTTTTGTATTGTACTTAACTTTGGCAGTGAACCTTGTAAGGATAGTGTGTCCTGGCAGTGAGCCCCTGTAATATACTATAACCAAATATAATATATTGTGAGCTAATCCTCACCGTGGTTTTTCCCATTTTGGGTTTTCCACATAAAAATCTTGGTGTTCATGTGTTTTGTGGCTTTGTGGATGATTCATGCATTTATTTCATACTTCAGTTAATGTGGTTTAGTGATTGAATTTGTTGTGTTCAAAAAGGTTATAGAATACTGATTCACCCCCCCCTCTCAGTATTCTGAATGTTCAACACACATGTTATACCTTCTTTCCTTCAATGGGTTTTCTTACAATCACCAATTAGTGAGCTACCCATGTGGCTTTCTTGTGATGGAAAATCCTCTCCATTCTCCTATTTGATATACTATTTGGAACTTTATTTTTACTCCCTATAGTACCACTTTTCCTTTTGAGTAAAACTTTAGTTTCATGGTTTATAAGTTTTTCTTGATTTCTCCTAATGAGTGTAGCCACTAATTTCCTAAGACTATATTTTTGTCTCCTATGTTGATGACATAGGAGTCCTCCATATTATATCCTCCTAGATTAAGATTTATTTGGTATATCTTCCTATTACATTGAAAGGTGAAACCATTAGCTACCATAACGTTGAATCCTTTATATTACTTTGCCACGAGGCCTCCTTTGGCCATTGGTCCCTCATTAATGAACCTATGAGTGGCACCGGTCTTAATAAGTATAATCATCATTTGACCTCTTAGAGCCCCACAAATATGAAATAAATTATATCTCAAAGTTTTTGAGAGTGGAAAAAGTTCCTCCTGAGATGACCTCTTCTCCTTCTGGTTAATGATCTTCTTCTCCCATCTCCAATTTAGTTCTTCACTCTATGGTTCAATTTCCTTCGATCTTGATTCATTATCATTTATCTTACCTCAATGTAATGCACTTATCCTAAACCTCAAGACATCTATGTCAGGTTAATCATGGCTCTTTGTAATGGAACAATAACTTCTCCATTCTCAATTCATTCTTTGTCTCAATGTCTAGTCTTGAAGGAAAACTCTTGATTTGTTGTACAATTTTATAAAATAGCTTCTTTGGAATGAAGGTTTTGGTTTGAAACATATTATTCAACAAGGAAGTCTCTAATTTCAAAGCCTGTGTAATTTCTTCTTGTAGGGTATGCGATTTAAAATCCTTGACCAACCCCTTAAGAGATTTAATTAACCAATTAATTAAGAGCATAGTCAATCCTGTCTCTGATGTCTGGCACAATCACTGATAGGTTTTGAAATTATGTTACATAGGATCTCCATTGAACCACATTATTTTACCTGAGTCAAATCTTTGAAATAAAATTTAGGATCTTTTCAATCATACATGTTAATCAATAGTTTACATAATTCATCATATGAGGTGATGAATCTATGACCTTCTGTGATTGGATTGTGATACCACAACTCATGCATGTAGTGTCCTCCAAATGTAAGGGAAACAAATTTATTGCTTAATATTTGGTCATCATTATGAGGGATAGGTATGTGTCTAGCTTTTATACCCATGCATGAGCTAAGAATCTATTAGATCTATCATAAGGAGAGAGTGCCAACATCCTGAAAGCTTGTTGCACATCTCTCCAAAAAGGCTTGTGGCATAGGCTCAAGTCTGTAACCACTTTGGGAACTCTTCTTGATCATATAAATGGTGAGTGATATTTCACTTTGGATTTTCTAAAGAAGAGCTCGGTCTTTTAAATGACAAGCCCTAATACAATAAAATTTAATTTTTAGGCTTTACGTTTTAGAGCATCTACCTCCTTATTTAAAAATGTAGGTTGAGTTGGTCTTATAGTTTAAATAAGAGCAGTCCTTTATGTGTGGATCAAAGTGGCATCCAAATTATTTCCCTTAGAATCACGTGCTTCACCCATCAACTATCTAGGTACATTCATATTACTATCCATCTTGTGGTGCAATTGTGCCATCATATCTATCATCAAATCTAACTTATTTTTAGTTTAATCATTTAGGTTGTCATTTGAATTTGTTCTCCTGTCTCTTTTTGACATATTTCTATGCTCTACAATAGGTTTTATAGGAGATGATTGAGTCTTTGCACTCTCTACAAACTATCCTTGTTTCTTGAACTCCCTCAAGTGATATTTAGTTTCTCTTTCACCATATTGAAGAAAATTGACATGTGAAGTTGAACTCTAAATATATAGGTTGACAAGATCACCAAATATGATATTGCTATATGTCTTAAGCCAAAACAATAATTAAAATCCATTTCTTAAACTTCCAAAAGACTTATTTTTTGTTTAACAACACTACCATATTTTAATATTTAACTCATATCTTATCAAACTCAAAATTTATCACTATTTATGCATCAACAATATCATTACATTTCAAAAAAAAAATGGTAGAAAAAACTCATGATATTATTATTATAAAGAAAAATAAATAATAGGTAAAAATATTGATCTCTTTCTTATTAAAATTTTGGTTGTATTACATTCAAATTGTTATACAAAATTAGTAACTACAACAATAAATTCATACCAACAACAATAGTATATTAGATAAATATAGTGTGGTTGGAGTTTATGTCTCATGAAGCTCAAATATGAACCTTGTATGAGATAACCCTTTGAAATATCTAAGGCTTTCCCCCTGTAAAATATCTAAAGTTTACCTTGTTGATTTTACCTAAGTTTTAACGTAAAATGTGAAAAGTTCAAGTTCACAAATACATGGAAATAAAATTTTCCTTTGCAATAACACATTTGTACATTTGAAATAAACCATTTCATATTACATTGCATAATTAAAGTAACATTACATAATCCCAAGTAATGAACCCATCTTTCAAATACAGTTTATAGGTAGATTCAAGATCATATTTACAAATTCATGGCTTACAAGAGCTTAATGGTACAAGAGTAGAATGGTCAAAATTTCCACATTTGGATCACACATCTTCAACGTCTTCCACTTCACAGGCCTTGGCTTCCAACTGCAAGAGGGAGAGCATCACCCAAGTGCTTTTCCTCCAACCTAATCGGTAGGTGGCCCTACCCTTCAATAAAGAGTTTGGTATGGAAACCCTCTAGAAATTCCTACCTAAGCATGGTGTTGTTTCCTACATAACTAGTGTTGCCATACAACATATGCATACCCACCAACTATGCATGACACTCTTGACTAGCTATGCAATCTTGGCTCACAGTGAACCAACAAAGAGTACACAATGACTTCTACACTTTGGCCAATTTTTTTCATATATATAAAATAAATCCACTTTCTATGAAGAAGCGTCGTATGTTCACCAAGCCCCTCCCTCAACTTGGAAACTCTATTGACCTAAGAAAACTCTTGTCTTAGTTTGACCTCAAGATTTAAATAATATAACAAGATTCCATTCCAAAAAGTGATAACGCACTTAAGTTGTTCTAACTAGCCAAATAGGTTTAGCCCAACTTCTGGTTTATCCTAACCCAAGGAATAAGTTGTTCTCCTACTTTTAGGGAATATGAGTAACTATGAATGTAAGTTTTCCACTCAAAGATAAACTATCAACATGGGTGTTTATAACATCATACCCTAGACAATGATGATATATTACTTCTATCATGATATCAATCCTTTTCATTTATAAATAATATAACTTATGCAAGCATTGTATGTATCATACTATATCTTAGATATTATCATAATACCTTATAGTTAGCTTCACTTTACTATGTAAATCAAACATTAAAATCATGGTAGCTATATGCCATGCTTAAAAAAATTCTTTAAACCAACTTGTATATATTCTAGCTATATGCACAAGCACTATTCAAAAGCTATATTAAGAAAACAACGATTGAACAAACACTTTGCAAACAATAAGAAAAAATAGTATCAAAATTTGAAAGAGAAAGAGTTAAGAATATCAAAAGCATGCATGGAATAATTAGCTCCAAATGAATCTCTTGCAACTCCTTGCTCAATGAAAAAGACTCAACTTGCTGCCTCCTCCAAACTCAACCTATCCCCACTCTAATCAAGTATTCTATGCTCTCAAACTCAAAATAATTTTCTCTCAACTCACAATACAAACTGCTCTCAACTCACAATATAAATTGCTCTCAAAAGTTCTCTAAAGAATACAAATGAACAACATGAATGCACTCAAGAATAAACACATAAAATGAACAACTAAACACCAAGCTCCTACCCTCTATTTATACAAAATTGAAAAGATGTTTCTAGCTAAAAGAAAGCTAAGGTTTATGCTACCTCTCTTCCCTTTTCTAGTCGTGGGATTTTTTGGATAAAATAGTTGCAATTTTATCTCTTGAAAACTCTCTAATTCCTCCTACAATTGCCACGACCCAACATACTTTTTCTACTTGTGACTTCTTGTTCAACAACTTAGTAAAAAGCTCCAATTACATAGCACATATGGAGTCCAAAACTTACTCAATTTGTTTCTTTTCCCAAGTCGTGGTTTTCTTAGCATAACACATGTTATTAGTACTTTCCCTCAGGCAATACTATTGCAATTAGTTTTGTTTTTCTTAGTTAATTAGTTATTAATAAGTTAGCTTTCAACCAATCAAAAACAATAATTTTTTTTGAAAAAAAATTAAATTCAATTTTGTAAAGTGAACTTGCAAAATATTTCATTTTATAAATTTTATAAATTATTTTTCATCAATATGATTGGCTAAGAAGTTTTGTGTGTTATTGGAGGATTTTTAGGAAAAGTGAAAATGAACTATTATTTTGCCTAGTTTTGAGAACTAAGAACTATTCTTTTGCCTAGTTTTGAGAAGTAAGAACTATTATTTTGGCTACATTTGAGAACTAAAAACTATTATTTTGCTTAGTTTTGAGAACTAAGAACTATTATTTTGGCTACATTCAACCATTGTTTATATAACAACTATTATATAAATTTTATGTTTAAATAATAATTATTTAATTCTTTCGTATACTTATACTATATAATCATTTCATTTTATTTAGATTTTATTTAATATAAAATAATTTAAAAAAATCTTTTTAAAATTTATATTATATAATCAATAAATATTATTTAATATAATATAATAAATTTATCTTGTATTATAAATATTATTATGTAACATAATTATTAGATAAATTTTATATTTATATAATTATTTTTTTTCTTTTAATTATATTATACTATCATTTGAGTTTTTTTTAATATTTATAATATCTTTATTTATATTTTATACGCATTATCATTATCAAATATCTCATAATCACTATTATATCTTTAATTAATTTATATACACCTAATAAAACAATACTATCATTGACATTCAACCATATTAACTAATAATACATATACTCCATTCTTTACTAACATTTCACCACAAAACAAAAACCACTCATTGTTAAGCAAAATTTTACTATTAAAAAACCTCACACCAAGTACTAAGTCAAAGCAAGCCCTTTGATGCCTGCGCCTGGGCCTCATACCCCATGTTGTTACTCTATCGCTTTTTACCTTCCTTATTATTTGTAATTTAGGTGCCTACGTTGGCGGTTTCATGATTCCATAACAGCTATATTTAAATGCTTTCCAAACAATAATGGAATTCCTATGTCATTCATGCTATATGCGTGGCATTTTGACTTAGTCTTTATTCGTGGTTTCTAAAGCAATACGTGGCTGCCTTGCATACTTTATAACAAAATTAACATGCATATCTTGTGTTATAACATATTTACTTCCATCACATTATAATATGTGTAATATTTCAATATGGTATTTCATACTCATATATTTACGCCGAAGGCGTATCATATTTGGAAATGGTTGACCCATTTTTAACTACCAACGGTTCACAAAGCATTGCAATACAGTTAAATCAATCTGATCCGTTCAGCGTGGAACTTTCAATGAAACAAACTTTGTTCATATATACTTGTCATCAACGGTCACAAATAGTGGGAGAACACAAACATATTACTAAATCTTTAAGGATAGATTCTATCTCTCTAATTCTGGGTTCACTTTGACTACTTTTCTTTAAAATAATGATTAATGTATTGGTAACAAATTTTTAGGCAAAAGTTGGTAGTAAATTTAGAACTTTTTTTTTTTTTGTTTTTATAATTTGTTTGCACTTTATCTATTTTAATTTCAAGAAAAATATATGACACAAAAAATTTGTAAGTCTTTTATATATATATTTTTAATATATTAATATGTTATTATGGTTCATTTTGATGGTCTTTATATATAAGATTGCATGATTTTTTATTTTATATAATAATTTAATCATAAGATTTTAGATGTTCCAAACATATGATTGTATATGTTTCTCTTTAATTTTTATTATTCTTGTTTTATCTATTATTGTTCAATCAATTTGATGTATACAATGAGTACACAAGAAACACGAATAAGTGAATATGAGTTAATCAAAGAATTACTACATGGATGAGTTTTCACTATCTTAATCCACTTGTAAGATTTTCCACACTTCTTGTATGCATATTATTTATTATATCTGTATTTATATATTACATTATATTATATATTTTATAAATAATATTATATTGAATTAGTATTGAAAGGCAATAAATAAAATCAACAAATAATTTTCATTATGTTATTATGCTTATTTTTACAGTTATCATGGATGAATTTTTTTTGTTATTTTTTCATGAAATTTTAAATAATAATTGCATATTTATGCATACTTTAAAATATAATATTTTCTAATTTAAATATCTAAAGAATTTTTTTTGTTATTTTCTCATGAAATTTTTAATAATAATTGCATTTTTATGGGCACTTTAAAATATAATATTTTCTAATTAAAATATCTAAAATTATGATTAATGTTTATTATTACATATTTTCTTTTATATTTGGAGTTATCCAATATAAATCTAATATAATATTTAATTAATATAAAAAATATTTTAATTATATTACATCTTACATTATATATACATTGTATATACTAAATTGCATTTATTATTATAATACAATTATACAATTATTATACATCATATCTCATAGTTTAATTGATTTTAGATAGATTAGGAAAAAACTATATGTATAATATGTTTAAGTAGTGATGTGGTGAATATAATAATTAATAAATAAAATAAAATATATAATAATATTATTGTATAATAAAAATATAAAATAAAATTAATACTATAATAATATTAATAATAATAATATATAAACAATACTATTTTTAAAATGACCTACCAATTGACCTTATGTACTACACAAATATGCAAAATAAATAAACCAAAATTTCCCCTAATTCACTTCCACACCTCTTCGGCGTACCCATTGCACACCAAGGTGCGATTGCTAGTTAATAACTTATTATTATATTATGTATATATATCAATATATATTCATTCACATAATTATATATATCCGTCAATGAAATATATATATATATATATATATATATATATATTTGTTATTTAATTAAATATGTATGTATACATATCTATTAATGTATATGTATATATCACCATTTTAATATCATCCAATATATATATCGATATGTATATATAAAGTGTATATCTATCTATGCAAATACGCATATGTATAATGTATCTATGTATGGGTATATGTAGACATTTCTATCTAGGCATGCTTATACACACATATGCTCATATATATGAGTTATTATATATATACACATGTATATATTTAATATATACATATGCATTTATATATATTTAATTACACAAAATATATCTCATGCTTATCAAAAGGGATTTTAACACTATGACTCAAATTGACTAAACATTGAAACAATCAAAGAGCATTAAAGAAAATCACCCAAACATTCCTACCAACCTAAAAATCTATCACCAAGGTTTAAAACTTATCGACATATAGCTCAAACCGACTTGACAAGGCTTGTCTAACCTAGGCGGTGAGTGTGTGCATCTACTCAAATAGGTACACCGGTGGTTTCCATAAAAAATTCCTCTCCTCATTGGAGGGTTTGAATCTTTCCTGCATCCAACTTAGTGCAATCATGTACAAAGTTAACCGATAAAATGAAAATCATATTCATCATGTATCATTTGCATCAGTAAAGCATTTAAAAAGAAATCACATCATAATGCATATTCATACATCTCATTCATTAAAACATAATTACGTATTAAAACATATTTACTCATAAAAGATAATAGTAATTGGTGAATACAAAATGAGGTGTAACATATCCTCCCCCTTATGAATCATCGTCCTCGATGATTTAAAGTATCAAAACATAAACATTAAAAATAAAACATAAACATTATTTTGATGAACTTTCAAAAGCTTTCAAAACATGAGGAAACTTTTGGTTAATCTCTAAATAGTCTTCCCCAAGTGGTAGAATCTTTTGCATACTAGTCTCACTAGTCCCATGGCATACAACTCAATCCATTTCATATCATGGTAGTCCCATGCAAAGGCTGTTGTGTGTGCCTGTAGCACAGTGCTCAAGAAATTTTTTTTTTCCTCAGTTAGTCCATTGTTGATGTTCAACATTTTTTTGGCATGATTTCCAATGGTTTGGATTCTTATTGCATGGATGAAAGGTCAGGTCCACTAATGTTGGGAACACATTGTTGTGGAAAAAAATAATGGAATAGTTGGGATATTTCTTCTGATGAATTTGCAAGTATAATATTTTGTAGTGGATCCTACAGACATGAAAGGTAGTCTTTTTGCTACGAGTCCCTACCATAGTTATTCTATATGATGTGTTCAATTAAGTCAGATCCTCATTTTGGTTTTCCAGTAGGGGCTATGTTCAATAGTCATGAGAGTTTGCAGGGAATAGTGGTCTTCTTCATCCAAGGTAGGCCATATAGTTTGCTCTAGATTTTCATGAGGTTGGGCTGGTGGATAAAGGACCAATTTCTTGGTCATAGTTCCATTTGATATTATCATGTTCCCAGACCTACAACCTATGAATGCATCAGTTGTTTCTAACCATGGTCTTCCTAAACAAAGTGGATACCGTACAAGGTTGATCTTTGGCTGCAAGGCTATGAAATATGTAGGATACTCCCATGAATCTAATGTTATGACTAAGTCCTCAATGATCCCCTCAGGTTTCACTGTTGACCTATTTTCCAACTGTAAAATAGTTGGTGTAGGTCTAAGGTTAGCTAATTGAAGTAGTTGCATTGTTTTCTTAGTCATGAAATTGGTGGCTGCCCCTAAGTCAATCAAGATGTTCTTGATAAGGGTCCCATTTATCCTAACATCCACTTCTAGACTTCCAGGGTTTGTATATTTAGGAAAAGTTATATTCCCTAGCATAATATCAACAAGGTTCCCTAGCACATGAACTATCTGAGGGTCCTTCCTCTTTCTCCCTGGTTTCTTAAGACAAAGGTATCTTACTGTCTTGGTATAGATTGGAATATCCTTGATAGCTTGAATGAGGAGGATTTTGATACTAACATCCTTAATCTGACCCAATAGGTCTATCTCATCTTGGGTTTGTTGTCTTGGAATGGCTAAACACTCAGGGAATGGAGGCTCTAGACTTGAGATAGTCTAGTTTACCTGATTTGGCTCAGGTTCCAAAGGTGAATTGTTTAAAGATTTAGTTGTGGATTCCTCATCCACCATCTTAGTAATTTGAGGGGATGAAGGTTCAACCAATGTTTTCCTTGACCTGAGGTGGACATCACTTCTCTCTACCACATAAGTAGGGTATTGAATAGCCTCATTTGTGTATTCTTGTTGAATAGGCTTGTTATTGGGGTTAGGTGTAGGGTTGGGCAGGTAATTGAGTTGCTCTTAGTGGTTGAGATGTTGGGTTTGATGGATTGGGCATTATAGCCTACTGTTGTGGTTGAGAATTCAACAAAGGTTGTTGGTAATTCGTATTTTGATTATGTCATTGTTGTCCCTTTTTCCATTGTGGTTACCATTGATTTTGTTGCATTATCCATTGAGGGTTGTAATTAGAACTTTGGAAATTTTACTTGGCCAAGCATTTGGTTGTTGTTGGTTCTAGTATTTCTGAGATTTTCTCCATTGCTGAGGGTTTTACCATTGGTTTTGGGTATTTGGCCAAGACTGTGGGTTCCAACTAGAGAAATGCTTATTACTAACTGGAAATGATGTATTGAAATTTAAAGGGTCTTGTGGCATACCTTTTCTTGGTTGCCATGGCCTTCTTTGTGTAATGTAGAATAGTTGTCCATCTTCTCCTTCCAATGGTTAAAAATATGGTTTCTCTGATTTTTCCTCTATAATACTTGCCACCCTTTTACACTTGCAATTAGCTTTTCTTTGTCTGCAATTGGGATAGTATTCAGTAAGCATAGCCTCAACCTCCTCTTTCTTTTTCTTCACATGTGGAGTGTCCAACTAAGTAGCTAGATGACTTATAATTTCTTCTTTCATGTTGGACAATAGGTTACTTAACTCTACTCTTGAAACCACATTAGATGTCTTGCTAATGGTAGATGTCCTTTCCCCCTTTGTCCTCTTGGTAAAGGTCCTTGAATAGTTTCTACAAATCTTGCAGATTTCTTTAAAGGACAATTGAGACACATTACCTGATCCAATAAGGTTAAGGGAATCCATGCAATCATCATTGGATCCTCTTAAAATGACAAGCTTCAAGGATTCTTCTGAGAGTCTATTCTATGGGTTCTTCTTCAAGTTGTATTAGAACCTTTGTACATAATACTCCAATGGTTCATCCTCTTTTTGAGTCATTATGAAAATGTCACCTCTTCTCCTATCAACTCCTCTACAATAGTCTTGGTATTTTTCCAAGAATTTTGTTTTCATAGTGTTCCAATCTAGAACATCTCTACCTGGTCCCATGAACCACCTCAAGGTAGAATCTTTCAAAGTTGCAAGAAATAGATTGAGCCTATGAGCATTAGTTTTGTAGTCATAGATCCTACATAGGACATCAAACTAAAAAAAAAATGTGTTAGGGTCCTTAGTTACCAAGCCATAGAATACAGGCAACACTGAAGGTGGTATACTCTTTAGGATAGTAGCCCTTTCTTGGTTGGTAATGGGGAATTCAAACGTCACATATTATGGTGGATCATCCATGATTGCATCTCCCATGGTTTGGAAGGTCTCCTTTGTATTTGTAGTAGATGTTGGTGAAAGGGAAAGTTCTTCAGGAATACCCTCGCTCTGATCACTGTAGTCACCAATATCTACTCTAACTTGTTGGTTTGAGGGGAGAAATCTTCCCAATGCATCTCTCTATCTCTGCATGCAATAAGCATGTCTTTGTATAACAATGGCTACTGCATAATGTTAGTGAAATGTTCTAGTATTTGAAGAGATGAAACCTAATTATCCTAATACTAAAAGAAAATTCTAAACTAGGGAAGCTTAGAAATAACAAAAGCTAATATTTGAAAGTAGCACCATCCTCAACAATGACACCAAAAATGTAGAGTCCCTACTAATGTCTAGTAAACTTGGTAGCAATCACACAATTAAGAGGGAGAACCTAGCTGAACAATCCACTTGAACCTTTGGAAAGACCTTCATTGAATTATCAACCAGGGCTAGTAAGCTTGTGATGGTACTGGCACTATATGTGCTTTCAAAGACTTAAGACTACTTAAATAATCTTATTATAGGCATTACACTTGTTGGAAAATCATAAAACTTCATAACTGTAAGGAAAGTAATGTTGGCACTATTGCTATGGGTACCTATAGTATAAGACTGTGACTTTA
The DNA here is from genome assembly GCA_007258455.2 of Sequoia sempervirens. NCBI lineage: Eukaryota > Viridiplantae > Streptophyta > Pinopsida > Cupressales > Cupressaceae > Sequoia > Sequoia sempervirens. The sequence continues at coordinate 428,119 of VDFB02031154.1, read as the reverse complement.
TTAAGTTGTCAAAAAATGAATGTTGGAGATTAATTAATACTGATAACTAAACCTACACTCAAGAGTACAAAAAAATTTAAGCAAACCAAGGCATAAATATGAAACAAGAATTGTTCATGAATAACACAAGAAACTAATTAACGTGCATTTATGAAATAACTATTACAACAAAAGTAATTATATATAAAATGAAGTGAGGGACAACTACCTTGAGTGGCCCTTGCTCAAGTGACTTCCTCCACTGATCTAACTCCAATCTAACTCCTTAATTGAACACAATCATGGCAGTAATGTTAAACCATTCATTGCATAACTTGGAATATCACACAAGATTCTGTTAAAAGATCTTATTCATGAAATCATGATTGGATAACAAACATTTTCTGTGTAAGAACAAAAGATAACTGGAAAAGATATCTAATAGCTATATCTGCTATGACATAATCAACTAACTCTATATACCTCAACCATTGAGCCATATATATAGGCACGAGGGAGTTTATTTAAAGTAGGAATATAAACTAAAACCATAAATCACCACTCCCTAGATATCAGAGTGTGATAAAGAATCGGTAATCTAAACTATAACTGAAAAAGGAAGAAGAGTCCAAGTAGAACTGAGACTTTTTTGTAACAGAACTGGAATGTGGACGGTTTGAATAAGCCACGTTAGACTCCTAACTACAACAGGGTTCTTCTCCTCCAACATATTTATTAAATGTCATAAAGATGCACAATCATCTTCATTAAGTGCCTCCATGTTGTGATTGTTGTGCTTAGTTTATTCTAAAACTCTCCTTGCTTAGCTATTTGGGAACTCCTTTGGTTGCAGGTTGTACCTCGTAGTTATTGCAACCTACAGTCTACCTCCTCTACCTGATGCAAAGAGTTAGTTCACAAAACATGTACACAATAATATCAACCATAGCTAATCACAAATATCCATTACAATTCATACATATCCACACATAGATTATGCCATAACCATCACATCATCACCATATTTTCATATGCTTTAAATCAGGTTCAAGGTTGCATAATAAGCATAAAAGATAGCATAGTGTAGGAATATGTATGAGATAAATATCTAAGAGTGACCATGAACTAGCATAAAAACATAAGAAAACTATCTAATGACTGGAATCATCATTACCCATTTCACATTCTTTATCCGAGATTGAGCATACTTTAACTACACTTTTAAAATTAGGATTCATTACACAACACTTGTTCGCAAATGAAGAGATAAGTTAAATGAAAGAAGAAAAACACATCCTATTATGTGTATCATAGAACATTTGGAAACATTACTGATGAATGTTGTGCTTTAAAAAAGAAGTTGAAATAATTTGATCCTTACAATTATAGAATTGATCGAATGATAGGCTAAGGTATGGGTGCTTTTCTTCTTTCCATGTGGTAGTTGTAGCCTTCCATAATGCTCATTACCATGTGTGAGGATATAAATTAATTTTTATGCAATCTTATTTCATTTTGCAAGGAGCAGTGTGTCATCATTCATTTATGGCTCATCTTTGTCCCTACACTTGGGGGAAAGGGGTTAGGTAGCCTTATATTATGTGCATTCATTCTAGCAAGGGATCCCTTTGTATCTTCTTAAAATATTAGTGTAGCAAGTACACTGACATTTTAAGGGGGGAATATGGCCGCCCACTCATTGTTTGCATAAATAATTTCCCCTCTTTAGTGATGATAGCATACAACTCCTAGAAAGTGTGACCTTGTCACTTGAAGTGTGTCCTTCTCAATCTATGTTAGTGCCTCCTTTTGTGGTGATATGGGGCTTGGTATCCCTTAAGAGTGTGACTCTTCATGGAACATGTGTTCCCTTTGGTGGTAATACTATAGATATTATTTCCTAAAGTGTGATCTTCTATTTTGCAACTTGTCCTCTCTTAGTGGTGATATCATGTGTGATATTCCCTAAGTGTGACTCTTGAATGTATTGAGCAATGCCCCTTTATCATTTTTGTAAAACACCTTTTGTGGTGTTGTTGTTTATAATATCCCTTGAGGTTTTGGCCTTGTCTGGTTCATCCTCTTGGATGTTTATGCACCTTCTTAGGCAAGTCTATTGTCATGCTCTTGGATGTTTATGCACTTTCTTAGGCGATTTTATTGTCATCCTCTTATATTTTTATGCACATTCTTAGGTGATTTTGTTGTTTGTCCTCTTGGACATTTACGCAACTTCTCAGGCAAGTTTTGTTCATCCCTTTGGATGTTAAAACTTGGCAAGATAGTCCATGGATTTAGCATAACGAATCTTGTTGATTCATGAACTTGAGCACCACTTTTAATATGGCTACCGAGCATAACAAAACTTGCTTGACAGTGGAGCCATGTGCTTCATGAGTTTCTTAGCATAACACAACTTGCTAGCCTTGTGGAACCTGACATCATATTGCATGGACACTTAACATAATGAAACTTGCTAGCCAATAGATCCACATGGCTCATGAGTGATTTGGAATAATGTAGCTTGCTAGTCCTCATGAGAATTTCCTTTGGTTTAACATTTATTTGATGAATAAAATTTGGTATTTGAGACAAATTTAAGATTGAGGTCTCTTATCCTTACCAACTCGAATACTTTTTAGTACTAACCTTATGTTTTTTTGTGTGTATTCTGTGCATATTATTTGTGTTTGCATCTTGTTTTCTCATCATCTTTATGTTATGTTGTGCCATGTGTTTTCATTGTGTATGCTTTGTGTTTTCATCATGTATGTTTTTGTTTTGTCGTGTTGCTTTACATACATGTGTGTTCCTTTGTGCTTATGTTGGTTTTCCATGGGATCTTGAACCTTGGGGTCTTGTACACTCCCCCTAGATGCATTTTCATTCTATCTCTTCAACATTTGGACAGTTGGACCCCTCTTTACATATTTTCTATTTTAGTGTGAGTGTAAGTGTAAGTTCATACTCTCACTAAAGTGGGGGCTAAATGTAGCATTGTAAATTGTCACCCTTGACAATTTCACACCATGTTTTTCTCCCCCCTAAGTGTATGGACTTAATTGTACACTTAATTTCCTCAATTATGCATTTCATGGCCCATTTTAACATTTACCAACAAGTTTCATGTAGAAAACCAAATAATTCATTTAATATTTTTCCCCCAACACCTTAAATCCCATAAAATAGGGTTGGGACCAAGTTGCCTAGGGTGACTTAGTCCCCCTATTTTTCCTCCAAAATTGAATATGTTAGAGTCATAATTTTATTATTTAAATTTCAAATGAAGAATATCGATTGTCAGGATTTAGTTTCCAAGAAATTAGAATAATTATGTATAAATACATTAGTCATTGCATCATTTGAAAACTAATAAGAAAGAAGTAGAAATTTATGATCAAGAGCATTATTAAGCAAGTCAAGAGTAGTTAAGAGAATATTTATTACAATAATTCAAGATCAAAGCATCATGTCAAAGTCTATGTGATTTTGTTCATGTTTATGTTTTCATATTGTTTGTGAGATCTAACCTTTGTAGGTCTTCAAGAAAATCAAGCAAGCAACAATTAGGCCTTGAGGAGATCTTGCATGACTTCAGTCCTTCAAGGAAGCCATTTTTGAGAGGTGAGTTGCATTCCATTGTTGATTCATGTCATTCATTCATCATTTAGCCTCTATCCCTCAAAAGGATAAGCTCTCTTTCATTGACATATCCATTGTGGAGGTGGAAACACCAGCATGGGGTTTGACTAAGGCAAGACCCTAAATGACACAACACTTCCTCTCTCTTTGAAAGTGAAAATTTCAAATCTGAAGAAGATTTGGAGAAGTTTGAATGTCCATTATTCATTGCTGCAATCAAACCCTACAACTTGACAACAAATGGAAACTCAATTATTTTTGCACTCAATGAAGATTCAATAGTGTGACACCTAGAAAATGAAGGCTCAAATCAAACATTAGACGACTATAGAATCATATATGAAATTCATCTATTGGGATAGAGTCACCTAGGGCAATTTCATCCTCAAAAATCAACTTCAGATTTATATCATAGGTGCACAGTACTTTGCTCAGTCTATTTTCGAAGTCTAAATTTGTCCGTGACATTCCAAATCTACTATTTTTGCATCAGAATAGTTATTTGCATCATTAGCCTAGTGATTTCATTGCATTTCATTTCAAGATTCATTCTAGATTTGGTCAAGGGAAATTTGAATCACCTTTCAAGTTGTAAGTTAGTCCTATATCTTGTCCAGATCCATCAAACCCTTTCTACCACAAACACACCCTAAATGAAATGAGGAAAGGTGATTAAACCCTAGAGTGTTCCCACTTTTCCCCCATTTTAAATGTAATGTAAAATAATTTTTGAATACATCTATGTCAAGACAATCATGAATCCTTTCAATAGAACAATAGCTTCTTCCTTCTCAATTCATTATTTGCCTCGATGTTTGGTCTTGCAGGATAACTCTTGGTTTATTGTACAATTTTATAAAATATCTTCTTTGGAATGAAGGTTTTGATTTCAAACTTATTATTTAGCATGAAAGTCCTCTAATTTCAAAACCCACATAATGTATTCTTGTAGGGTAGATAATTTAAAACTCTTGAACAACCCAGGCTTAAGAGATTCAATTAACCATTTGATTAAGAGAATAGTCAATCTTTTCTTTGTGATGTTTGACACCACCACTGATAAATTTTGAAATTATGTTACACAGTCCTCCAATGAACTACATTATTTGACTTAAGTTAAATATTTGAAATAAAATTTAGGATCCTTTCAATCATACTTCTTAATCTGTAGTTTACAAAATTCATCATATGAGGTGATGGATCTATGACCTTGTGTGTGTTGGATGTTGTGGTTGTGTTGCTGATATCTAGTTGTCATTGATGTCAACACTATTGGCATTAATGTCTTAGAGGCTATATATGTCGAGGATATTAAGAAAATTGTAATGAAATAAGTTGCAAGTTGTCTGTGGTAAAGTGAAGTTCAGTCGGTTGGTTAGCTTAGTACGTTGATGATTAGAGGTTGTGGATTAAAGGGTTTCTTTTCGAGTATATCTAGTTTATCCACATTAAGTTTCAGAGATCTGCATGAAGATTTGATTGAGTTATGAGAAGTTGTGTTTGGATAGTCATTTTGTTGCTTCAGTTGGTGTAGTTCAGTTGTTGCAGATGCTTCTATGGTGATTCATGATGTTTTTGGATGTTTCTATATCATTCTCTATCTATGTTGCATGCCCTCATTGATTATGGTGCTCGCGATTGGAGATTTCCTCTTGCGTGTTCATGTTTTTCATGTTCTTGGTCGACAGGGTGTTGTAGCGTGTTGTGGATCTTTGATGAATATTTTTTGAACTTGGTTCATGTTTGAAGATTTTATTTTGGGTCTCCATTATGTTGTGGCCGACCTTGGTTGATTCACATTGAAAATTATTTATTGTTTTGGGCCAACAGTTTGTATTAATTTTATTATTTTGTTGAGGCCGACATGCAGCGATGTAATTTCTTGTTGCGGATATATATGAGTGATTGGTTATTCCATTTGAAGGCATGCTTGTATATGAGATGTGTGAATAATGTCCTAATTGATCATTCGAAGGTAGAACCAAAGTGTGAAGAAGAATGATTAGAGTGTGAAGAAGTTTTCATGTGCCTAACCGAAACTATAATCAGGCATTAGTAGATGTTATTTTCTTAGTTCAAAATCTTGTGGTTGTAATCCAAATTATTTTGTAAGATAGCGAGTCTTCCTTTTTTAATTGAGCAGTGAGCTCTAGGCAGTGTGCTTGAATGCATGTGCATTCCCCATATTATTCTTTATACTTTTAACAGGGTATAATCTTGTGGATTGACCTCCATCATGGTTTTTCCCCTAACAGGGTTTCTCCACGTAAAAAAATCTTGGCGTTATGTGTGTTTCCAATGTGTTGTTGATTTATGCTTTCATGGTTATTGATCAGATATGAGAATAAGGTTAATAAGTTTAATAAGTTTGAAATTAGGTGACAATTGATTCACCCAACCCCCTCTTAGTTGTCTGCCCTTGTGTTGCCAATAGTGTGATCAAATTGCAGTACCACCAATCATGTGTAGAGCCCTACAAATGTAAGGAAAATACTTTATTGCTTCATATTTGGTCATCATTTTGAGAGATAGGCATGTTTCTAGCTTTTGTACCCATGCACGAGCTAAGAATATATTAAATATATCATAAGGAGAGAGTGCCAACCTCCTGAAAGCTTGTTGCACATCTCTCCAAAAGGCTTGTGGCTTGGTTCAAGTTTGTAACCATTTCAAGAATTCTTCATGGTCATATAAATGGTGGGTGACATTTCACTTTAGATTTTATAAAGAAGAGCTTGGTCTTTTAAATGGAAATCCCTAATATAATTAAATATTGAGTTATAGGCTTTATGTTCTAGATCCTCTACCTCCTTATTAAAAAAGGTAGGTCAAGTTGGTCTTGTAGTTGAAATAAGAATTGTCCTTTATGTGTGGATCTAAGTTGCATCCAAATCATTTCCCTCATAATAACTTTCTTCACCCATCAACTATCTAGGTGCATTCATATTACTATCCATCTTGTGGAGAAATTGTACCATTGAATATCAATAATCAAATCTAACTTATTTTTAGTTAAATCATCTAGGTTTTCATTTTCATTCATTCTTTCTCTTTTTTTCCATATTGTTATGCTGTACAATAGGTTCTTTAGGAGATGATTGAGTCTCTGCACTCTTTACAAATCGGCCTTGTTTCTTGAACTCCCTTAAGTTATATATCTTGTTTCTCTTTCACTATATTAGATAAAAATAACATGCAAAGTTAAAATCTAAATATATAGGTTGAAAAGATCACTAGCTTTGATATCACTTTATGTACTGAGCCAAATTAATAAAAAAAATTTCTTAACCTTCCATAAGACTTATTTTTGTATAGCAACACTATCAAGTTTTAATATTTAACTCATATCTTATCAAACTCAAAATTTATCACTACATTTATGCATCAATAATATCATTAAATTTTAAACAAAAATGATAGAAAAACTCACAATATTCTTATTATATTAAAGAAAAATAAATAATATGTAAAATTCTTGATCTCTTTCTTATTAAAATGATGGTTGTATTACATTCAAATAGTTATCCAAAATTAATAACTACAAAAATAAATTCATACCAACAACAATGGTAAATTATATCAATATAGTGTGGTTGGAGAACTCATGTATCATGAATCTCAAATATGACTCTTGTATGATATCATCCTTTGAAATATCTAAGGTTTTCATCCTAGGATTCCCACACTCAAACATAAGTGCTCAAAATAATTTCTTAAAGTAATTCACATATAAATGATGATGCATAATGAAGATGACTACTCTTTTATATCATCCACAAATAGAATAGGTTGCTCACCAAGAACACTCACACTTTCAAATTTGAATAGTGATCATGGGAAAAAAATATTCCATAAATAACACCAAAAATATACTACTAGAAATAGTATAACACACACAAGTTCAAGTTAGAAGGGAAATATATGCAAAATATTAGGGGTGAGGAATGACCATATGCAAGACTCAACTAAAGAGAAAGACTTGGGGTCAAGCAAGAGCATGATAGGATGGATAAGTCTAACAAATACGAAAGTGAGGTAGATGATAGATAGAAGGAACGATTGGATGGAGAAGTATGAAAAATATAATGATGAGGTAAGTGATAGGTGAAATGCATGATAAGATGGAGAAATCTAAAACTTTGAAAGGAAGAAGTAAATAATAGAGTTTTAAGAAAATACATACTTAGGAAGGGAAAATACACAACAAACAGAAACATAGAAGACACAAGTACATACCTAATATGTATAGAATTATATTGACTAGAAATGGGACATTCCATACGAGTGCCATATTCATGGACTAGCGTGACAAAACCTCTAAACTTAAGTGTATCACAAGTACACATTTTAAGTGAGTAGGAGTGTTTGTGGGTATTATTATCATGAGTAGTGATATTACTACTGTGTGAGCACTCATTATTACACTATTTTATTTAATTTTCTAAAACAAAAAAAAAATTGACTCTATTTTAACCCGTTTTGTCCTTAGTAAGTTTTATGCATTACAAGTGCACCATTTATTGAAATAATTGTATTAATGCATTTGATCAAAATGGGACCAAGATTAAATGGGTACTAGCATGAATATGCAAATTTCACTAATATATCTATACATACATATATTTTAGGTCACATTATTTAATCATAAATTATGAACATTTCCATAGAGTGGAAATTTATTTAGAATAAGGAAACAAAAATTTTAGCACACAAGATAAAATATATAATTATGGAAAGGAAAAAATTAATAATATAAACCATAATTAAGATAGAGAAGAATCTTAATATCTAGAGATGTTCATAAATTTCTGAAAGTATAAAATATTTTGTGCTTTTCCTCAAAAGTATGGAAATTTTATTTATACTTCACTAAATAATTTAAACAATAGCAATCATTCCATTCTTTATAATCCTTAGATAACTATGTATCTATAAATAAAAATCTTATCCTATAGTATTTATTCATAAGGTAAGACAATGATTATTTAAAAATACAAAGCTTCACTATTTGTAATTTGAAGCCTTTCATCCATGCAATTTTTTTTTATCATGGATTCCATTTATATTTTGAATTCTTTAACCATTGACACGTGCATGTACATTAGTATCTTGATTCCGTTAGGCATGTGTTCAGGAATTTGGACAAAGAAAAAAAAATGGTGAAATTAACCATTTCTCCAAAGCTAACAATGAACTTACATTCTTAACATCTCTCAAACCGAAGTCCACTTTATTAAATCCTAGCCACCTCCAATCACTCAATCCAAGTATATTGTCTTGTTCTGTATGCTTATTTAGTTTAGATGAGTATGTCATGATTGGCATCAAATATGTATTATGTAAAGATAACTTAGATTTCTTTATAATCTTTGTAGCTTGTAAAAGAGATCCATTAATGAGGTCTTGCATAGTATCTATTGCACTTCCTAATTCCTATACACATGGAATTACCATAGTATCCTTGTGGAAGCAAGGGATTAATTGATCTCCTCATATCTATTGCAAAGAGAAGCTTCACATTTTGATTATTTGTGCCAAGCCAATGCTGCCATAATTTTGAATGTTGAGAAAAATTATTTACATTCTTCTGCAAAGTCTTTTTTGATATATTTTAGTATCTTAGAGTTTATAATGAAGGAGGATTGAACCAATTTGTTAGATATTGAAGGTGAGGGAAAGTTGTATACGATCTCCTTAGTTTAATGAAAGTGATAATATTGGAGATGTATTTAAGGTCTTTTGCCTTCAATAACTCTCTATTCCATATTGGTTCTATAGAGGGTTTAATATATCATCTTTCAATCTCTATGAGGCCTTGGAGAAACTGGCATGCTTCTCATCCATCACATGCACTACAATGGAAGTTCATTCCCACAACAAAACTCCCACATGCAAAATGAGTCACCTACATACAAGAAATGCAACAAAAATAAAGAAGAGTGTACATATTATATTATTACACCATGCATTCTACCACTATAAGATACACTATATTAATTCATTGCACATCTAATAAAAATAAGGAAGATGATTAGAAATTGGTAAAAAAAAAAACTTATTTTTAAAGATTAATTTTTTATTTATTTTTAAAAGATTAAAAATAATAATAAATAGAAATGGACTTAAAAAATGAAAGTATAAAATAAATTATCAAAATAAAAAAATTATATGTGAAGAGACCCAACCTTTTTTAAAATTTCAATCTTATTATGTAAAATTTATACAAATACAAAAAAATACTTTTACTTACAAATTTAGTAAATTATATAATTTTGAAAATTTTAAAATTAAAAATAACGTAGCTAAATCATTACCTTTACAATTTCAAAAATACTATTCCCATTATTAGTTTAAAAAATAATTATAAATACTTAAAAATATGCACCAAAAACATGTAAAATAATATATGCACTATGCCCTTAATAGTCAACATAGAAATACGACATTACAAAAGTGAGGTGGGTGATAAGTAGAAGGCATGATAAGATGGAGAAGTATGACAAATATAATGATGAGGTAGGTGATAGGTGAAATGCATGATAAGATGGAGAAATATGAAACTGTGATAGGAAGAAAGAAAGAACAAAGTTATAAGAAAAGACATACAAGTTTAGGAACCTAGAAAACACACAACAAACAAAAAATGAAAGAAACAAGTACACACCTAATATGTATAGACTTATATATTGATTAGAAATGGGATATGGCATCTAAGTGCTATATTCATCGATATATGTGATGGAACCTTTATACTTAAGTGTATCTACTTACATATTTCATGTGAGTAGGAGTGTTTGTGGGTATTATTGTCGTAAGTGGTGATAGTACTAGTCTGTGAGCATCCATTATTACACTATAATATTCAATTTACTAAAAAATATATTGACTCTATTTTAACTTGTTTTGTCCTTAGTAAGTTTTAGACACTACAAGTGCATCATTTATCAAAATAATTGTATTTGATGCATTCTATAAAAATGGGCCCAAGATTAAATGCGTGTATTGCCATGAGTATGCAAATTTCTCCAATATAGATACACACATATATTGTAGGTCACATTATTTAATCATAAATTAACATTTCCATAGTTTGAAAATTGCTTAAGAATAAAGAAATAAAAAACTTAGCATGCAAGATAAAATTTAAAATTATGAAATGACACAAATTAATATATATGGTAGAATGATAGGTTGAAACTATAGAGTTGATCTGGCAATCTGGCCTTTTTGATTTTATGTACCTCCTTATGATAGGTTGAAACTTGGATCTGATTTGGAAATTTGGCCTTTTATGATATATATGTACATTTTATAAATATTCTATAATATATATAGGCCTCATGCCTTTTATCAAAAAAAATAAAAATAATATAACTCATAATTAAGAGAGGAATCTTAATGTCTAAAGACATTCAAAATACTTTTACTCAAAAGTATGAAATTTTTATTTATACTTCACTCAATAATTTAAACAATAGCACAGTCATTGCATTATTTAAAATATTTAAATAATTATGTATCTAAAAATAGAAATAGTTTCATACAGTATTTTCTTATAAGATAAGAAAATGATTATTTTAAAAATGTAAAGCATTGAAACTTTACATTACACTACTTGTAATTTGAAGCCTTTTATCCATGCATTTGTTTATCATGGAATCCATTTCTATTTTGAATTCTTTAACTGCTGACATGGGCATGCGCATTAGTATCTTAATTCCATTAGGCATGTGCTTAGGAGGTTGGACAAAGAGAAAAAAATTTGGTGTACTTAACCCTTTCTCCAAAGCTAACAGAGAACTTACATTCTCTACATTTCCCCAACCAAAGTCCACTTCGTTTAATCCCAGTTGCCTCCAATCACTCAATGCAAGTATATTGTCTTGTTCCATATGCTTGTTTACTTTACATGGGTTTGCTATGCTTGGCATCGAATATACATTCTGCAAAGATAACTTAGATTTCTTTATAATCTGTGAAGCTCTCAAAATAGATCCATTAATGAATTCTTGCATGGTATCTTGTGCACATCCTAAACCCATGGCATTACCATAGTATCCTTGTGGAAGTGGGGGATTAATTGATCTCCTCATATCCACTGAAAAGAAAAGCTTCACATTCTGATTGTTTGGAATTTGAAGAGCCTTTGTGTGGGATTGCCAAGCCAATGCTGCCACAATTTCGAATGTAGAGAAAAATTCTTTACATTCTTCCATAAAGTATTTTTTGATATATTGTAGTATCTCAGATTTTATAACAAAGGAGGCTCAAACCAATGTGTCAGCTATTGGAGGTGAGTGCAAGTTGTATATGATCTCCTTAGTTGAATTCAAGTGATAATATGGGAGATGTATAAGGTCTTTTGCATTCATTAACTCTCTATTCCATATTGGTTCTATAGAGGGCTTAACATCTCCCCTTGCAATCTGTCCGAGGCTTTGGAGAAATTGACTTGCACCTCGTCCATCACATGCACTATGATGAAAATTCACTCCCACAACAAAACCCCCACATGCAAAACGAGTCACCTACATAAAAAAAGCAATAACAATAAACAAAAATGCACATATTATGTTAGTACACCCATGCATTCCACCATTATAATATACATTATATTGAGTCATTGTACATCTAATGAAAATAAGAAAGATGAATAAAAATTGATAAAATAAAAATAAAAAAAAGGGTTAAAAATAATAAATAGAAATGAATTAAAAAAATTATAGTGAAGATGCTAAACTTTTTCAAAAATTTCAGAGAGAACGATCTATTTATGTTAAAACCTATCATATGAATTTTACTTTTACATAGAATTTTTAAAACTAAAAATATCAGAGCTAAATCATCACCTCAAGAATTTCAAATATATTATTCCCGTTATTAGTTTAAAAAATCATTATAAACACTTAAAAATATGTGCCACAAACAGATGCAATAATATATGCAGTGTGTCCGTGATAGTCAACACAGGCATAACATCATATGATAACCTCAATCATTTTTATTTGTATTTGTTTTATTGTTGGTGCCTCAAAATGTTTCAAATTACTATGATGGGTTAGCTGGCCTTTTTCTGGTTCATGGGTTAGCTGGCCTCTTTCTGGTTCATGGAAAATACTTGGGGGAGAGAGTTAAAAATGATAGTAGAAGCTGTTGCTTTTGAATGCTTATTCTGTTGGGCCTTTATTGAATTGATTGTTGATGAGTCAGTTGTGTGACAGAAACAGTAAATGTGTTCTTAACCTAATTTTTTTGACAGTTGATGTTTGTTGCTACAAGTTCCATTTGGTTGGGAAGGGAAAAATAATTAGATGACTAGTTGCTTGCTCTTCATTCTAGAATTGAATCTGGATCTAAGGACCTCTATGAAGAATTAAATAGTTTTGTTTTTTTTGTTTTTTTAATGTACAGGAATTCAGTCCTGTGTTCAGAAAGGTGAGCTGAGGTGAGACTAATCTCTTGCGGGTGAACGTAAACATTGTAATAAAATACTAAAACTGTAAAGAGATTGTTTTGGGATTATATCTCAAATATATTTGTGCACCTGAGACAATCATGTACATGTATACTCCTAATACGAACAAAATGTTAAAACAATAATGGTGGCAAGAATCACCTGAACAAGCAGAAGATGAGAACTCGGAGTATCAGTAGTACTAGGTGGAGCTGAAAAGAGTAGCTGTTCATATGACGGCTTGATATCATCGAAATCTCCGAGGACAGTGAGATTGTTATCCGCCATGGCTTCCACAAAGAGAACACCCTCGCCTGTGCACTCCACTTGAAGCTCCCCATTTTCTGTACGTGTTAGCCGGCCAGCAAAAGGAAAATAAGGCACCAGCACCTTGGACAGAGCCTTTCGAATTGTCTCTGCAGGATCCGCAGAAATACCTTTACGGCCATTGTAGACTAAGAAAAAGTTAAAGTAAAGTTTTCCAAATAGGCGGTCAATGGAGGAGAGGGGGAGGATAGCTTTGGGTGAAGGCAGAGAGGGGGCCACCATGACTGGCTCAAACCTCTTCACATTCAACTCTGTTGAGCCTGCCTTCTCCATTCTTATTCTTCTATTCTGATTCTGCTATGCTCTGGGATGGATTGGCTCAGGTAATGCTCCCTAGCTTTCACAAACACAAACTCAAAGTGGGTGTTTAATGTTTGTGTACTACACGCCTTAAAAAGGCCACATAAACTCAAATGGGTTGGCCGTTGACTGATCCTATTTCATTTGTTCAGAAAAAACAATGGAAGCGGCCAGCAAAGCTCACACAAACTCTGGGATGCCATTATATATGTCGTTCACACAAACTCTGGGATGCCATTTCAGAGCTGGTGTAATATCGACAATTGTCACATTCTGATTTCTTTAACATGAAATTATGGCAGGAATGGGTTCCACTGGTCAACAGGAACCGTGTTGAAATTATTTCTTTAGAAAGAGTGTATTACAACTGTAACTGAAACTGAAGTTCAATAAGAGTTTTATCGAGAATCTTCAATGAGGATAATAGGCCAGTTTAAAAAGCACAAAAAATATTTAGACAATTTTTTAACAAGTATTTTAAATGATTTTGTAATTTATTAAACAAGTGGGGAAATGTTAGATTCCAAAGAAATAAAAGACAAAGTCACTAAATGATAAAAGTTAAACAGTTAATAAGAATTGGTCATGATCATCTAGTTATAAAAATAATTTGTTTATAGTTTAAAAAATATGTAATTTATTAAAAAAGTGGAGAAAAGTTAGTTTCCAAAGAAATAAAAGACAAAGTCACTGAGTGATAAAAGGTAAAAAGTTAATAAGAAGTGGATCATGATCATCTAACTACTGCCATATATATATATTATTTTTATTATTTTTAGATTAAAACTATGTAATTTATTACGAAGGATTGTGGAAAAAGTGAAGTTTCAAAATTTACACAAGAAAAAATTCTAATCAATAAATCTAGAGAAATAAAAGATAAAGTGGTTAAGTGATAAAAACTGAGGTGGATTATGAACATCCAGTTTTCCCCAAACAACAATAAGGTATGTGTTATCAAAAATAGATTCCTAGCTAGCAATAACATCTTTTTCATTTTCTTATGTAATCCAGGGTTAAGTATCATAATTAGGAGAGATGACCAAAGCAAGATATTTTTTTCCTAAAATTTAGCTAAAGGCCCCATAGTCACAATGTAATGCCTAGCTTTTTGTGCATCCTTTCTTCATTGATGGGTTTCATTATTGCTAGTTGATTTAATCAAATGAATGTTTACATTAAGTAATTTGGTTTAGTTGTGTTTAATGATAATGATCTTACTAGGAGTTAAATACGTTATTTTCATTCAATTCTTATATCATGAATATGTGCCTTAAATTGTATCAATTATATGCTATTTAAATTAAACGAAAATGTTCAATCTTTTAATGATATTGTAATTTAAAAAAACTATTTTTTTTAATATATATTTTATATTATTTTTTATAAATTTAAAATATGTAATTTATTAAAAATGTGGTAGAAAAAGTCAAAATCCAAAGTTTTTACAAGGAGAAGCTTTAATCAATAAATTCAAAGAACTAAAAGACAAATCCACTAAGTGATAAAAGCTAAACAACTAATAAGAAGAGGATCATGATCTTCTAGCTTTTGCCAAACACCATACCTATATTTTATATTATTTTTATAGATTAAAAATATGTAATTATTAAAAAAGAGGTGGAAAAAGTTAGATCTCGAAGTTTACTAAAGGAAAAGTTCTAATCAAATAAATTCAAAGAAATAATTTAGATAAAGCCACTAAGTGATAAAATCTAAGTTATCATGAACATCCAACTTTCTTCAAACATCAACAAGGCATGTGTTATCAAGAATAAACTCCCAACTAGCAATAACACCCTTTTTAATTTCTTTAGTAGGGGGCTAAGTGTCATAATTAGGAGAGATGGCCAAAGAAAGTTAAGAAATTTTTCTACAATTTGCTAGCCAAAGACCTTATAGTCACATGGCTCAAAAGAGGCTGGTGATTGGTGGGATGGTTGAAACCGACCACAATAAATCTAATCCTTGGCACTTCTTGAAGGGGGCTAAGAAGCATGTGATTGAGATTCATGTCCACCACGATCATTTAGACTTTATCTATATCAACATTCACAAGGAGATGAGGGACCCATGCTATGAAAGGAAGAAAAGGTGAGGAATGCACTTCCTTCACTAATATATGAGAGAAAGTATGTAGACAAAATAGATTGATCATATAGCTACAAGGAAATAAACACAAAAGTAATATAAATTAACATAGTGACTTACATGGGAAAACCCTTTCTAGAGAAAAATCTCACTCTAAAGAAATTCAATGCATTATTCAGTAATTGAATGGTTAAAATAAACTTGTAGATTCTAAACATCTATGTATGAGTATAACCAACATGAGATTTGAAACAATTTTGGTAGAAAAATAGTACATAGAAAATCTATTGTCAAACTTCCATCCCAAGCACCCAATAAGTAGGAGAATCAATATAAGAAACCATTGAATGGTAACTAGAAAACTGAGAGGTAAAAACACTTAAAATGTGGTGCTAAAATACCTAGTCAAAATCTAATACCTAAATCTTAGGATGAGTCCATTGTCTAAAAATGATACATTCTTTACATCTATCATAAGCTCGTCATAGTTCACTCACAACATGGGCACTCCATTTTAACTCCATTATCTCCATTTAAAGATTCCTTGTGACATGTCATTATATGTGCCATAAGTTGGCTAACAAGTGTATCTTTATTTTATAGTTCTCTTATGCATCATAGATACTCTTCAGGGAAAACTTTAGTGGCAAATCTTCACCAATTGGTGAATTCTAGAAATCTGCCAAGTCAAAATTGGAGAATTAATCGCACCCAACAGGGTGTCCAAATCGCCCAAATTTTACGAACTATCAGTCAAGTGCATGTCCATTTGTGAATGAGTTTTTTTATGAGGCATATTTAAGCAACAAATTCACCATAACAAACTATGCGTTTCAAATGGACCAACTAATATTTTCGCCTGGAATCCTAGAAGCATGTAATAAAACACCTACACATTCACCAATACTATTAAAACAACATTGTATCAAGACCCATTTCTCCAATTAAAATTTACAAATAGTTGCTTATGAAGACCCATTTCTCCAATTAAAATTTATAAATAGTTGCTTATGAGGACCTATTTCACCAATAACATTAAAAAATAATTACATTTGAGGACACATTTCGCCTTGAAAATTACAACGTATCGTTGTATAAGCACGCAAGATTCGCCAAATTTTTAATATACCATTTATAAATCTCGCAAAATTCACCAAATATGGATTGATATAAATACAATCAAAATTGTCATTTATTCATACACATTTTGTTCAGTTCTGAGGTTCTACTTCTCGATTTAGAAGTCAGCGAAAGCCGAAAACGTAAACTTAAAGGTGAGTGATCATTTCTTCATAGTGTTATTAGTTATAATAATAAGATTTCTTTATCTCTTTTCCATTCTTGCTTCAGTCTTAAAGATGATTTTGAGTAGGGAATGGGATCTATATTCTCTGTCCTTCTTAAACAAGAAGACATTTTTTTCCAGCTTTTATTCGAAGTGAGAGATCAATATGTCGAGCAACAAGGGTAAGACTCCTTAGGGTAGTGAAGAGATTGGGAGGCCATCAAAACACCCAAAACATAGAGGTACCATATAGTCTTACTTTGGAATTGGAAAAGCTTCTGATCCATCAGATCAAGATGGAGCTACATCATCAACTCTTCCACCAAATATTAATGAAGAAGGCATTCATAATACCTCACCGTCACCGGAAGGTCAAGGTGAGATTTTCATTGAGTTAAATCAAAATGTATCAAATGAGGATGAAAATACCATAGAAGATGTTCCAAGGGATACCCTGGTTAGCCAAAATGAGATAATTGACTTGGATGAGGATGATGTTGGTAGCAAGAAAAGAAAAAGCAAATAAAAAATGGGGCGTGAGTGCGAAATGACAAGGAATTTTCAACTTGGTTGGTTGTCAAAGTACCCATTCATTGTACTAATGGGGAAAGAAAACAATATTGAAAGTGAAAAATTGGCCAAATGTATGATTTGTAGTTGGAAATGTGGAAGAGACAAGACGTTGTAGCTAAAGCTTAAAAATATAGAAAAATGTATCGGTAAATTTTATGAAAAATAAATCATAGACGGAAAGGAACAATTAGTCGTATGATGGAAATCAAAGGAAGAATGTCTTCATGTTAGGTATGTCACGGAATATGAAGAGCATGACCAAAGAATGTCGAAACTTGTTGCATGTCAAGGTACACTTGAGGCTCAATTTGGAAAAGCAATGGAAGCAACAAATCTGACAAAAACTGTTCAGATGAGTGTTATTTTTCATATTTTGTCTAGAGGGTGTCCTATTCTAGATTATCTTATTTGGGTGTTCCTCACTTTCCCTTCTCACATTGGTCAGTAAACACTAGATGGGAATGGGAAAACTGTCTTGCTGCAGTGGAAAAGGAAGATCTAAAGGAGAAAGTAAAAGAGTCAAATTTCATTGCATTATCTTTAGATGAAGTTATTGCGGTAGACAATACTTCTTGGGTTTGTATGCATTTGTATATTGTAGAATGAAATGTTCTTCAAGCTCATCTTCTTTGTGTTCATAAAATGAATGACAATTCAACATTGCAAAATCTATTTGAAGTAGTCAAGAAATATTTGAATGAAATTGCAGGTATGGATGAGTTGACAATTACCAAAAAGTTAGTGTGTGTAGGAGTTGATGGAGCTGTAGTGATGCAAGGTCAAAGGAGCGGTGTTTGCACAAAGTTACAAACTACTTGTGCACCATACATGCTTGGCATTCACTGCATGGCCCACATAATGAATTTAGCATTCAAAATTGTAAGAAAGTTTCTTACAGTATAAAAAGTTGAAAATCTATTCCGCAAGATCCACAGATACTTCTGTCGACGTCCCAAATGTTTCATAGAATTTCAAAATTTTGGTGAAGGAATAACACCAAGAAACAAGCTTCTCAAGGATGTCGATACCAGATGGATCTCCCTACATGGACCAGTACAACAAGTTCTTTCAGAATATTAATCCTTGATTGGAGTGATGTATGAGCATCGCAACACAGTAGACAAAGCTCCTAACCTCTTACATAGGTTAAGTGGTATAGAGACACTGTTGACTTTAGCTAGTCTTCTCCCCATGTTAGATGTGATGAACAATCTTGTGAAGAAAGCCCAAGACAAAACTATGTATATTTATGATTACATATGTTAGATGTGATGAACAATCTTGTGAAGAAAGCCCAAGACAGAACTATGTATATTTATGAATATGCCAATCTACGTCAACATACATGCTTGGCCCTCGATCAATCTATATCTAGATCTAACACAAGAAGGCCCAAATTATTTCATGTGGTGGAAAATTACTGATTTGAATATTCTTGATAATTATTTACAGTTTAATGCAAGTGGACACTTATGTATCTATGTACGTGGATATGAGATACCAATGTACCATTGTAAAATAGTCAGGTGCTCTAGCAGAGAAGTAGCTGTTAATGAGGAATATTTTAACGACATTGTTAAATCTGTTAGTGATAATTTGAAGGAAATTGCAAAATCTCTTTCTTTAGAGATTCGTGAAAGATTCCCTTGACATGAAATACTTGAAGCCATGTGTATTATGTATCCTCAATTTTGGGTAAACCGAGATAACCCAAAATATTTTCATGATAAAGCAAAAATATTGATCGAACAATTTTTGAAAAGTGTAACATACAATGAGCAAACAATAGAAGGAATTTTAAATGAATCTAAGCTTAGAAAACAATGTAGGATTTTTCCAATAGCTATGAAGGACCACTATAAATCCATGGGCATGGAGAAGGCCTTTGACCTGGGATCAATAAAAAAGGTTTGGAAAAAATTAGGTCAGAGTGAAGTATTGTGTGATTCAATATAAAAATATTTCAAACTTGCTAATTTATGTCAAACAATGATATTGGGGTCAGTGGAGGATGAGAGGGTTTTCAATACATTGGCATTTTTGAAATCAAAGTTAAGAAACAAACTAGACAAGAATTTAGAAAAATGCTTGAGGATGAAAAAACTGCGTATAATGTCAAAAAAAATCCTTTTGAAAGGGCACTCACAATCTGGAGCTCCACATGTGAAAGAAGAGGGATCAGGTTGTGCAACACTCCAATTCCAAACGTTGGTACTAGTGGCACTAGCAGTGGTAGTGGGAGTGAGACAGATGACATTGCCACAAATCAACAATGAATGTTGAATTTGAGACATAGGATGAAGAAAATGAAGAGCAGACTTAGAATCAAGATGAACGTTAGTTTGAGGACCCTTACTCCATTTGGGAAATGTAAGAGAATTACCAGCTTTTAGGTATTTATACCAGGCACTTCATGAATCAGTTTCCATTGTTCCAAATTGTAGTTGATGATATTTTATATTGTATTCAATGAAATTGTGAATCATTGCACTTCATGATATTTTATTTTATATTGCACTTCATGAATCATATTCCAGATTGTAGTTGATGATATTTATATTGTATTGAACCATGAAATTGTGATATTTTATATTGTATTCCATAAAATTGTGATACTTTATATTTTATATTGTATTCCATGGTATTGAATTTGATATGTGATTCTGCATAATTTTTAAAGAACAACACTTATCACACTACTTATAAATTCCTATTACATTGTCATTCACACAATATTTGATAAATAATTGAAAGGAATATTAATCCATTCCTTGAATAAAAGCTAACAATTCAACAACCATAACTTATAAGCTAATAGAAGCTAGCAATTCAACATAAATAACTTATAAAGGCATCCACACAATTTAAACAATAAAAGCTTAAACTACCAAATCACCTAAATTATACTGAGAAATCCTTACGCATCCATAACCATAAAATCTTTATTCACAAATAAACATTCCACAACAATGAAACTAACAAAATATCTATCATTCCAATAATAGATAATCCACATAAAACTACTCAACAAAAGAAAAATAAATCCACACACCATAACTCAAAGATTACGTATGCATGAACTTCACCATTGTCTTTCTATATTGAAATAACTCTCTCATCCTCCACCGACTACAAAGATGACCAACAAAGACTTGCAACTCAACAAAGTGAACCAATTCAGGGAATCATGAAGTTATGAAAATTTAGAACTCCATGACAAGGTTATAAAACTCAGGGGACTAGCAACTAAGGTTAGGAAAAGCACAAAATACCCTCGGACTTTAAGTAATAGTAACCACAACAATGAAACTATCCAAAAATCTATCATTCCAATAATAGATAATCCACTGGAAAACTACTCAGCAAAAGCACAATAAATCCACACACCATAACTCAAAGATTACGTATGCATGAACTTCGCCATTGTTTTTCTATATTGAAATGACAAAAGGGTATATGCAGGATCATGATGGGCCAAAAAGTGGCAATGGAAAAAAATTTACGTTTTTCATCGACCCAAAAACGCGAAAATGTCGAGTTGACTTTTTTGTGGCTTGGGTGTCAGTACATTGCTCCAAAGCAATTCCCAAACCAAGATTTCCATATCAGATATCCGATTTGGATCGAATATCCAATTCAAATCGGATATCCGATCCAAATTGGATATTTGATTTGAGGCACATATATATATATATTTGTGGGCTATTAAAATCATTTACCATTTGCAAAGGCCACAGGTGCACAGTGAGTAGGATTTTTGAATATCAGATATCTAATTTGAAAGGTTAGTTTTTGGATTTTTTTTTATTTAATTGATTTTTCAATTAGATTTGTATAATTTCATGTAGTTTTTTATGGATTTTTTTTCAAAATAGGGTTTTTGATTGATTTTTATGAAAAACTTGAGTTTAGAATGAATTTTTATTAAAAATGATTTTTTTTTATGGATTTTGATTAAAAAATAGTGTTGTTTATGTATTTTTATTAAAAATTAGAGAATCTTATAGATTTTTGTTAAAAAGTAGGGTTTTTTTTGGATTTTTTTTAAAACTAGGGTATTTTTACAATATTTTCATTTATATTGTCTAATTTCAATTAGATTAATTAGTTTTTAACTTTAATCAAGCATTATGACAGATGAGAATGAAAATGCACAAATTCCAAATGATCCACTAGCTGAGAATGAAAATGCACAAATGCCAAATGCTCCACCACCTCCACAACCATCAATTGAAGACTTAATTGGTGAAAAATTGCAGCAATTGAGGGGAATTTATGATGTTTATACAAGAATCCCTTGATTATCTGAGATGTCAAACACATTGAATGAAATAATTAAAAATATAGAAACCCTCTCCACCCAACATAATGCCTTTCATTCGTGGTGAGAAGACATGAGGGAATATTACATGTGGATTGTCTTATGATGATGTGAAAGATCTCGAAATAACCAAAGCCCAAATAGCCTCTTTATTTGTTAACCCCTACACTGGTTTGCCAGTTAATGTTAATAAAACCAAAATTTCTATAAAATGGTGCACGCATAGGGACATTGTAGATAAATTTTGGGATCATTGGTGTATGGTTTTTGATAAACCACTGAACAACAATTGTGATATACCATTTTACTTTATTAAAAAATTATATGTTGAGTTTGTGTTAGGGCATCATGTCAATTACTTTGACATTAAACCCTTCTGGGGCATCGATGGAGGTATGCCCTAGGATGGACTACGGGTAGTTAGAGTAGTCCCAGCCCATATGTTCCCCCTTCTCCCCTTCCTCTGCCACCTCCAGCATATCATCCAGAGATTATGCAGGATGCAGCCACACAAACTATCCAGGCTATTCACTCTTTGAGTGGTCTTTTGGTTTCGCATGCTTCTCTGTAGCTCAGCCACATTCTGGTGATGTTGGCAGTGGCTCAAGTGCTTCCACATCATCCTCGTCAGGTCCACATATTTGTGTACCACGTACTTTCTCTATGTGCCACCAGATATGCTTGGGTCCTCTTGTACAACCCACTGAGCATCCCTTGGACACTTCTAATTATGACCTCCATGATGTGGACATTATAGATCAGGCGCAGGGGGTGGAGCACACCCTACATAGTCCTCTCCTACTAGAGAGGGGGACATTGGAATAGTGACATAGGTAAGATTTAAGTTGTAAATTCATAACTTGCATTTGTTTTTAAATGAATATTAATAAGAGATCGTATAAAGTACTAATATTTATTTACATGGTCTATTTAATAGTTGATTTCTGAGGAGGAGCTCATATAGGTGACTGATAGAACCATTAGGGCCATTTCGTTTGGCCTCGACACGCACATTATATATATTTTTGCACTCACTCATTTACATTTTTTTATTATATACTTGCTTGTCATTTGAATTGTCATTAATGAAATTATATAATAACTTATATATGTTTATCTTATTTTCCTCTTGTAGGAAATACCTAGTGCAAGCGAGGTGCAACCTTGTTTAGATTATGGAGGTGCAATGTTAGATAAGGGGAAGGTAATTGAACTCAAATTCGATTGAATTAAGATTTTTAAGATCTTATATTGATTATACATACATCGGCATAGATTGGTAGTTTCATATGTACTTGTCATTTTTATCTACAGGAAGTTATGAGCTATACATCATTGTTGACAAGTACCACAACGCCTGAAGGAGTAGGTATTGGAACACCTCAAGGAGTAGGTGTTGAAACACCTCAAGGAGATAAAAGAAAAAGATCAGCTTAAGAGGTATGTGTTTATTTTATTTTGTGTTTGGTAAATATGTTCCTATTATTGACAATTGTATGCTAACTTGGATCAATTTTATGTTTTTGTTCACATATATAGATTGACATTACAAAAGTTGGTTTGGTTGGTTCTTTGAGAGGGGTATATTCCAGGACTCCCGACCCTTTGAAGAGACAAATATTTTAGGTAATTAAGATTTCAATTTTAGAGTTCAATTATAATTCAATGTATATTGTTTTTGATGTTAATTATTCAATTTTAAATTATATAGTATAACTAATATCAATTGTGGTTTGAATTTTTCTTTTCTAGCTACCTTCAGAGCCAACGAGTTCTTCAAAGAGGCTCCATTTTGATGATCCGCTAGTAGTTTAGGATGAGATAGATATTTTGGCATGTAAATTTTGAATAGACATCGATAGGGCATATGCCACATTTTGTAAAACTTTTTTTGAGTTGGCATTGATGCCATTTTTGTATATGAAGATACACTCAAGATTATTGGATAATTTGATATATAGAAGTTGACAATCAAAATTTAATTTCTTCCTCATGTGCATGATTAAACTCTTTGCAAATTTAATCAAGTGAGCAATGGTTAAATATCAATGTACAATAGCATAAAAAATAATGGTTGTATTATGTAGTTTATATTCATATCAATAATTGCATTGCATTGCACATCTTTCAAACTCAAAGCATTACTTCACGTTGCATAAGTAACAACTAGATGATGATAGATGAAAAAAATTCAATTACAATAGAGTTTTTACAAAGTCAACCTAAGCAGTTATGTAATTACTTCACATTACATAACTAATAACTAGGAGCAGTTGTCAATTGCATTTTCTTGTCATGGAATTTTATGAGACCACATTTCTTTGAGGCATTTTTTCAAATAGTTCACTGACTTGTCTATGCTACCACATTTTTCATACATGTGTACCAAAGCTTTTTATCAAATAGTTCACTGGCTTGTTGTTATGGCTAAAATCCTAAAACAGGTACTTTCAAACAAGCTATAGATTGATGCAGAGTGGGGGTGATAACATATGTGAAAACTACCCTTGACTCCTTTGGACCAAATTTGAGAACCAATAACTTACCCCTGTCCTAGGCTAGTGAATTAGCCCTCTTTCACAAAGTAAGTACCCTTTAAACACTTTATCTTCACAAGAACACCCCAAATAATCTTGAGTTGTGTCATAAAACAACAAATTCTAAGATTATTTTGCACCTACAGGTCCTTTAGCAGGCTATCCCATGAAACCGTTTGTTTTCCATGCAAATGCATAGGGTTTATTGAAAATACCACTTGCAAAACTCCCCTGACCATTCCACCAACTTAGACACCTCTATTATGACCCCAATATGCTTAAATGTTAAAGAGATTCCCCCACTCTCATTAATTTTAACAAACCCTAGGCTAAAAGCTCCATTTTCATGCAATTTAAGCAATGATTTTCTTAGGACAACTCGAAGACTCACAAATCATTTCCCCTTTCTTAAATGGGCCTGCACACATTCAAATCATATTTTACACAACCTCTCCACCGAGCCACATGAAAGGTACAATTGGTGGAGGGCTTCAATAATTCATAATTTACTCAAAATGCAAAATATGGGTTCACTAACCGCCTTGAGAAAAATTTGAACAAAACTCACAAAAAATGAAAAGAAAGCACTCAAACCAACTTTAAAGGGGTCTTAGGCCCGCTGCTCCCTCATTCCACACACTATGTAGCCATTTACTTGTTGTGTAGGGGTCGAACAATGGAGAAAACACAGATTTTTTTCTATAGAAACCATAGTTTTTGCAAAGTAACTCAATATGATCTTATTGATTCTTCACAAAATTACATTCATTGATCCCCAAAATGACTTCCTAAACCTTTTTTAAGACTCTCCCCCACACAAAAAAATTGACCAACTTCCAATAACTGACTTGCAAACTAAGTTACCTATTCGGGTTCGGGTTTGGGGGTTCGGTTCGCCAGTTTGGCTAATTTTTTTTTGGTGGTGGTTCAGTTTGTTTTGGGTTCGTTAGTAAAAAAACATGTAAAAATTTTATATATATATATGCAACCTAGAAGCATGAATTAGGATTAGAATATCACATAACATCATATAAACAACAAAACCACCATAAACTTGAATGTCATTTAAAACATGCATGATAAATATTCATCGTTGAAACTTGAATTGTGGTAGCTTGATATATAGAGTCTATTGATGCCAAGGTTTAATTTGTATGATTTTGAAAAAAGAAGCCAACTGAGTAGAGTTATTAGCATTCTTCAAAAATCATAAGAATTTATTTAGTACACTAGGCATTTTGATGTCTTCTTGCAATCTCAAATGTTAAATCTGTGAAGAAGTTAACTTTGCTGCCCACTAGTTTCCATTAAAAAGAAAGCAACAAGATATGGTCTCATGGCTTTTTTTCACACAAAATTCAACATTGGAGTTCGGTTAAAGGCTAGAAACTACTTGTAAGTGCATAAATAAATCTTGTTCTACAACTCGTATGACCTAACCGACTGTTCCATCATGTCTGGATGGTTACGTTTAGGTTAGGTATGGTCCCCTTTCACACCCAAACAGGACAAAGCAATTCAAGCTACGTTCAATCGGCGAAATCCCTTAAGAGTCCAAAGTGCAAAAGGGAAGCAGTCTTTGATGTACTGTTTCTCAGAAACTGTGATGCCTACAAAATTTTTGTTTTATGCTACAAGATTATGTTGGGCCCCTCTATAATAACCTCTCTCGGTTTTTTCTATCTCAGAGGCATTTTCCCATGGTACAAGTTTTTTCAGTTGAGGGAAAAGTTGTCAGATGCAAGCAGTGTAAAGTTGCAAAGTGGTGAAAATTTCATTCAACAACTCGTACGACCAAACAAACTATTCCAACACGTTCGTATGGGTAGGTTTACGCTAAGGATGGTCCTCTTTTGTACCCAAATACACCGAATCACTCTGAGCTACATTGGATCGACAATTTCCCTCAAGAGTCCAAAGTGCTAAAAGACAACAATCTTTGAAGGGCTATTTCTTCAAAACTGTGATGTTTACAAACTCTCCATTTGAGGCTATGGGATCGTGTTTGGCCCGTCTAGAATAACCTCTCTCAATTTTTTCTATCTCAGAGGCATTTTCCTATGGTGGAAAATTTTTAGTTGAGGGAAAAGTTATCAAATGCAAGTAGTGTAAAGTTGCAAAGTGGTGCAACTTTCATTTAGCAACTTGTACGACCAAACATACTATTCCAACATGTCCGTATGGGTGCATTTATGCTAGGGATGGTCCTCTTTTGCACCCAAATACGTCGAATCACTCTGAGCTACATTGGACTGATGAATTCCCTAAAGAGTCCAAAGTGCTAAAAGGCAACAAACTTTGAAGGGATATTTCTCAGAAACCGTGACATTTATAGACTCTTTGTTTGAGGCTATGGGATCATGTTTGGACCATGTACAATAACCTCTCTTGGTCTTTTCTATCTCGGAGGCGTTTTCATGTGGTGGCAAGTTTTTAGTTGAGGGAAAAGTTGTCAGATGCAAGCAATGTAAAGTTGCAAAGTGGTAAAAATTTCATTCTGCAACTCGTACGACCAAATGGACTATTCCAACACGTCCAGATGGGTACGTTTACGCTAGTGATGGTCCTCTTTTGCACCCAAATACGCTGAATCACTCCAAGCTACATTGGACCGACGATTTCCCTCGAGAGTCCAAAGTGCTAAAAGACATCAATCTTTGAAGGGATATTTCTCGAAAATCGTGATGTTTACAGACTCTCTGTTTGAGGCTATAAGATTTTTTTTGGCCCATCTACAATAACCTCTCTTGGTTTTTGCTATCTCGGAGTGTTTTCCTGTGGTGGCAAGTTTTCAGTTGAGGGAAAAGTTGTCAGATGCAAGCAGTGTAAAGTTGCAAAGTGGTGCAACTTTAATGCAACAAATCGTACGACCAAAAAAACTATTCCAACACGTATGAATGGGTACGTTTATGCTAGGGATGGTCCTCTTTTGCACCCAAATACCCCAAATCACTCCGAGCTACATTGTTGATGATTTCCCTTAAGAGTCCAAAGTGGTAAAAGACAGCAATTTATGAAGGGCCATTTCTCAGAAACCGTGGCATTTACAGACTCTTCGTTTGAGGCTATGGGATCATGTTTGGCCCATCTACAATAACCTCTCTCATTTTTTTCTATCTTAGAGGCGTTTTCCCATGGTGGAAAGTTTTTAGTTGAGGGAAAAGTTGTCAGATGCAAGCAATGTAAAGTTGCGAAGTGGTGCAACTTTCATTCTGCAACTCGTACGACCAAATGGACTATTCCAACACGTTCGTATGGGTATGTTTACACTATGGATGGTCTTCTTTTTCACCCAAATACGCCGAATAACTCTGAGCTACATTGGACTGACGATTTCCCTCAAGAGTCCAAAGTGATAAAAGGAAGCAATCTTTGAAGGGCTATTTCTCAAAAACCATGATGTTTACAAACTCTTCATTTGAGTCTATTGGATTGTGTTTGGCCCATCTACAATAACCTCTCAATTTTTTCTATCTCGGAGGAATTTTCCCGTGGTGGCAATTTTTCAGTTGAGGGAAAATTTGTCAGATGCAAGCAGTGTAAAGTTGCAAAGTGGTGCAACTTTCATTCTACAACTCGTACAACCAAATGGAATGTTCCAACACATCTGGATGGGTACGTTTACACTAGTGATGGTCCTCTTTTTCACCCAAATATGTTGAATCACTCTGAGCTACATTAGACCGGTGATTTCCCTTAAGATTCCAACGTGCTAAAAGGCCATACCATCTATTGTATGGTCTATAACTAGATGGTATGGCCATGGTAGATTTTATTAGGATTGTATAAGGTGACTATGTGGGTTTAGAAAGTTGGAAAGGTTTGTACTTGAGTTGGTGAGTTGCCATGCATGGAAAAAATGAGTGAAATTAGGTGAAAAATGGTGGTTACAACTTGCTAATGTCAATGAAACATGGGGGCAACAATATTTAAGGTTGGATCAAGCTTGTGAAGGTCCCAATAGACGTGTTTGATGAGTTTATAGGGTGTGACAAGGTTGGAAACATTGATTTCCTTGAAAACCTCATGAAAGTTGCTAAAAATGAAGTTACACCCAAGTTGGATTTGAGGAGCAAAAGTGGCAAGCCATTGTAACTTATTATATATAAATAGGAGATATTACAAAACCTAGTTCAAATGAGCATACCGACAGGAAAGAACAGGAAGAAAACCTTCGATTGTAGCTCGATTAAGTAGAAAAAGTTATTACAGAATTATCCCAATAACAGTAACAAAGCATACACATGTATGACTAATTCAACCTATGAGTTTCCAAAATACAGACCCCTTTACATTTTAAACATACCCTTTATACAATGCCAGACATTTGACCCATATTTCAAAAAACATTACTGGATATAGATCATGCCCATACACAGTTATGACCTTTTTACATTGTTTCATACTTGAAAATTCAAATTTTACAAAATTTTCCTATTGGAGGCATTCATGGCATAGTCTTCCACAATAGTAGTATGTTCACATTCTAAACTGACAAGCACCTGTACAAACCATTATGGTAGCTTAGAATAACCAATCTATATTATTCTAAATGACACAAAATATGATGAGATGGTAATGAAAACTATAAAAGACACTTAGAATAACCAATCTATATTGTTGTAATCTATCGCATACCTCTTTGAAAGGATCGGTGTAGTAGGTCCATGATCAATCGTGCCAGAAATATTACAAAAATGGGAAAATGAGAAATCTATATTGTCACAATACAAAAGATGCTTAGACCAAGAAATCCATATTAATCTAAACAACCTGAATGTTATGAATTGGTGATGCAAACTATAAAAGATGCTTAGAATAACCAATCTATATTATTCTAAATGACACAAAATACGATGAGATGGTAATCCAAACTATAAAAGACGCTTAGAATAACCAATCTATATTGTTGTAATATGTTTCATACCTCTCCAAAAGGATCAGAGCTAGCTATTGTTGTAGTAGGTCCATGATCAATCATGCCAAGAATATCACAAAAATGGGACAATGAGAAATCTAGATTGTCACAATACAAAAGATGCTTATACTAACAAATCTATATTAATCTAAACAACTTGAATGATGATGAATTGGTGATGCAAACTATAGAAGATGCTTAGAATAACCAACCTATATTATTCTAAATGACACAAAATATGATGAGATGGTAATGCAAACTATAACAGACGCTTAGAATAACCAATCTATATTATTTTAATCTGTCGTATACCTCTCTGAAAGGATTAGAGCATACTATTGTTGTAGCAGGTCCATGATCAATCGTGCCAGAAATATCATAAAAATGGGAAAATGAGAATTCTATATTGTCACAATACAAAAGATGCTTAGACTCACAAATCTATATTAATCTAAACAACCTGAATGATGATGAATTGGTCATGCAAACTATAAAAGATGCTTAGAATAACCAATCTATATTGTTGTAATCTATCACATACCTCTCTGAAAGGATCAGAGCTGGCTATTGTTGTAGTAGGTCCATGATCAATTGTGCCAAAAATATCACAAAAGTGCATACAAAATATCACTATTAAAGACACCTACATTTCAATAATATACAAAATATCAGTATTAAATAAAGAACACTAATGAACTTAAGCATAATGAACGTAAGAATTGTACCTTCCATTCTTGAAAATTCTATTCAAGTGTGCCTAAAGGGTCATCTCTTTGCTTAAGAGTATCCAATATTGCTTCATAATCAACATTACTAAGTGTCCATAGTTGTTTTGTCTTTGGTTTGGCATGATGCTTCAACAACTTAGAATTTGTTGCTATAACAAGGTGTGAATACATGAGAATGGTTTTGTGTTTCTCATAGTCTTCAAATGCAGGTATTCCATTCTTTCTAATCATGTATGTTCACAACCAAGTTCCTACAACTACAACTAAACCTGTAGGATACACGAAACCATCATCATCTTCCATCAGTTGTGTTAGCTTATGCTTTACTCGCACACATCGATCCAACCAATAGTTTGATCTCTCTTCATTCCCCTACGGTGCAACAACTGCAAAAACATGTCCTAGCTGTAGTAGATCTGAAAGCCGATCATAATCAACTGAACTTTCCATTGTTTCATTTGTCATGGATATTGTTTGAGATAAAGGAGTTAGATACTGTGGAACCCTTGTATTCACCCACTCATTTGAATCACATTGATCCCACTCACATTGAATACAAATCTAACAAAAACAAGCCAACTCTCATGTCCAAATGGTCCATGTGACTGCATCTGAGCTTTGAAATGAATGCATCTTTGAAGAATCTTTGATTGTATGACAATCCAATCTACCTCCCACTATACCCTCCTCAACCAACCAAAAGAATCTTCCCACTATTGAATCAAGTGTCCCTCCCTGTGACAATATTGAACTACACCAATCAACAATAAAATGTGCATCACTGAATTTTACTCCTAAAATTTTCAATTGCTCCTTAACCAAAGCTCTCTTTACGCATGCACCTGCTCCATCATTCTCTCCTTTCCCATGCCCAACTTCAAAGAAACTCCAAATATGAGGTACACCCCTCTCTACATGCATTCTACTCAACCAATAAAACATACGAGCATTCTTGAATTGACCTATGCAATTATCTGACCAAATGAGATATCGGCCTAGTGCTATATCATGCTCCTACAAGAACTCAAAAAAAATCTCGAAACAATGTTGGACATACTCGGATGAGTGAGATCTATCATCACTCATATAAAAATAATACTGTTTGATTATTTTTTGATCCTCTTCTGTACTATCAGGTGCATGTCTAAACATTATGTGGAAAAAAATAGCAATTTGAATGGAATTGTAATAATGAGATTGTACCCCATTTTTTGGTTGCAATGTGTAGTTTTCTGCAAAATCAACCACTGATATAATAGTGCCAATCATAAAAGAGTCCTTACAGATCCTAAATTGTTGATCCAACCACTGAGACCTATGACTATGCCTTGCATACTTGTAGAAAAGATTGTCCTTAAAATCTGAAATAAAATAAGCAACACTGCATTCTTTTGTAACCAACTCACATCTAGAACCTTCACCTCCACTCTGCAAAGTATATTTACCTATCTCATATCTCTTTTTCTCAACAAGCTTCTTTCCAAATTCATGTTCGGAACCCTCATGAAAACATTAAACAAACTTTGACAAGCCACCACATTGTGAGCACTTCATATTTAAACAATCATTTCTATAGAAAAAGCAACCATCATCTCTAGAACATAAAAATAGATCTAGCAAGTCCCATGATGATTTTGGAAGATGCATTGCACCACACTCTTGCAACATTTCATTAGTATGCAAAGTAGAACAGATATAGCATAATAGTTCATGGTACATTGAAAACTCCACATGGTATTTGCAACAAGTATTACGAATCTTAAGAGGCACACAATAAAATGGCTTCAAACCTTCAAAAGTCCTTTGCGATATTTCCGTATTTGGATGTGTTTCAATAAATGTTTTGAACAACATTGTTTGGTTTGATTCCAAGAAATGTTTAGGATGCGGTGTACGGTCTCGATTGCCAATTCTTAACTTTAAAAAATCCTTTTCATTGGGTGATACTCTAGAGTTATCATGCCAAAATTGTTGAATTACCTACTTTACATTATCGGTTAGCTTCTTATCAACACGTGGAAGCCTCCTGACAAAATCCCATGTATCATTTTGAAGAGGATAATCTATTCTTTCTCTTCTTGCAAGTGCTCTATCCAAAGTTTTACGATTTATGTCAAAATCAATACAAGTTTGTCTCATAAAGCGAGCCTTTTTCAATTGATGGCTTACTAGGGTGGTTGTAATGACTCTCCGAGTAGCTCTCTTATCCTTTTCCTTGGTATTTTTTCCAATGGACTTTGAGAGCATTAAAATATTTTTTGACAATAATAGAATTTTTTAGGTCTTCTTGTTCACACAAATCTTCAATTTGGCTCTGTAAAGGTCTCATCTTTTGCATCTTTAGCAATTGTACAAAAATTGGCATTGCTTTCGATTAATGACTTATCGCTAAAATATTGGTTGAAAAATTGCATAGCCCACAACCAAATGGTTTGTGTTGACCTCTTTCCTTCAAAATTGTTTATAATGTTCTCATCAATTTCAAGTAACCATTTAGGGGTTCTTGAAGGTCTTGAATTTGGAATATTTCTTTCTTCCACACAAGGTTCTTCATTTCTCATGTAATCTATAAAACATAATTTACAATTGCTTCAATATTATGTTCAAAATCTTCATCTCTAAAATTTTCACCTTGAACATTTTCAATATATCAATTTGAATAATTTCACCCCCACTTCAATATCATGTTCAACATCTCTAATTCCAACATTTTCACCCTTGAACATTTTCATTATCAATTTCAATATTTTCATTCCTATTTTGAATATGTT
Organism: Sequoia sempervirens; assembly: GCA_007258455.2. Lineage (NCBI taxonomy): Eukaryota > Viridiplantae > Streptophyta > Pinopsida > Cupressales > Cupressaceae > Sequoia > Sequoia sempervirens. The sequence goes on along the minus strand of VDFB02031154.1, from coordinate 395,193 downwards.
CAACATCTTCTAATTCCAACATTTTCACCTTGAACACTTTTCACATCAATTCCAACATTTTCATTCCCAATTTCAATATCATGTTCAACATTTTCACCTTGAACATATTCAATTTCCTCTTCACTTGAAAGACCATAGGGCTTAGGTTCACCAATATTTAACATACCTTGTCTTCTCTTCCTATGACCTTCTCTATCTCTTTGTCTATATGTTTCAATTTGTTCTTTTGTAAGATTTCTCTTACGTTTTTTCTTCCGACGACTGCTGCTCCCCATTATACCTCATAAAAGATGCTAAAAATCATTTCTTATGACAAATTTCAATAGAAGATGCTCCAAAAAGTTGATCTTTGTCTCTTCCTATCTGAAATCGCGCGTGTGTCGCCTACAAACAGAATGTAGGGTTTGTTGGAATGCACAAAATGGCCCACAAATCCGATATCC